>VCRD01003015.1:29982-71007 GCA_006783055.1 Trinorchestia longiramus | reverse complement strand
CCACCCCATTCGTTTTTAGCTCTTTCTGGCACCTTTTTATAGCGAATCTGGCACCTTTTGGGCAATTTCATTTGGCAACACTGGTTCAATGTTCATATCAGTGCGGATCAGTTATCGGCATTGAACGGACTCTGTAATCAGTTAAAGCTACGTTTTCCAATTAAACACGATAACGAAGAAAAAAATTTTTGAAGGACAAATTAGCTGTTAGAAACAGCCATCTCAGCTCTGTTGTACATCTGTGCCGCAGTCATATTACTAGGTAAGTAATACTGCCCGTTTCTAGATCGAGATTAGTAAATATGTTTATTATTTGTTTTATATCTAGTTTCTAACTGTTGGAATAGTACGGTTTCATGCTCACATGGGAAAAAATCAGTATTAGTAGAAACCATAGTCGTTCTGGTTTGATAGTTTGTAGAGAATCATTGAAAGTTTTATTTGCTGTCCGAATGAATATATCATTTAGGGCTGTGTTTTTGGATGTAAAAAATCCTGGGCATCAGAATTATTCCGTATGAATAATTCGTAATAAATAACAATAACTGATTAAACCCATCAGTAGGATTATTAGAATGATATTGTTCATTTAATACTGAGATAATTACCTTGACATAATATCCTGTTTATATTTAGGTGCTCATCACAAGTTCACAATGGTTTGGATCAATGACCCATTGCCTGAAGGTGAGTGTTTGAGTTTTTACATGTTAATTAAACGATTCTTGTGCGATGAGCCTCAAGATCCCTGCCATAAATAATATTCTTCATTAATGCTATAACAAGTTAACTTTTAGGTGTTTTTTTCTTCTAGGCTCTATTTGTATCAAGGGTCTTATTTGATTTCAATTTTTTGTGATAATGCATGGTAGTGTGGCTTTAGAGGTTGTCAGGGCTTCTTGAAATATGCAATGACTTTTAGATACTAAACTTAATGCAAGTAAAAAAAATATGATGACATAACTTCTTGCTTGTCATGTTAAGGTTAGAAAACTTTCTTCCACTCATATCTGAATACAATATTATTCTATAGTTGCATTACCATGTAAATAAGTAATACTCACTGATGCCAATGCCAAATATTTATGAAATGCTCTATCAAATGATACAAATAACATTACTCTGAGATTGATATTTAAGCCTATTGCTGTTTTCCAAGTATTTTGCTTTTGAATTTAATATTTGGTCTCTCTCTTAAAGTTGTGACAATTTTCAAAAAAGTTTCAAGTTTCAATGAATTAAACTTTTGTCTTATAATAAGGAACAGTCAATATTTTGTAAATAACTTTTCCCTAAAAACTACAAATTTCCTCTTTGTTTGGACAGTGTTGTATGTTTTAGCAAGTAATTTGTGAATAATTTGAAAGTTAATCTGTACTATCATTTTTTCAGATTCTAAGCTGGCAATACCAGTTCGTCGTATAGATGAAGGAGGTACCATAGGCAGGCCAATCAAACTTAAGAGCAACTACTTCAAAATTGAATTTTCAAAACAGGGCATCACTATTAATCATTTTGATGTCAAAATTACAGTTGCACAGTGTATTCAAAAAGAGGAATTATGTGAAAAACCTAAAAATAATGAAACTTTGTCAGCTTCAAAAGCATTAGAAGATGCTCCTGAACCAAGCTCTGTCAAGAAAATTGAAAAAGAGAAGAAACAAGTTCATTCAAATGGTTCCTCTTATGATGCAAACACAGGAACCTCAAAAGCTTCTAGTGCAATTCCTGGAAGCATACCTGCAGCTTCACACAGTTATATCCCCAAGGCTGTGAAGCAGAGAATTTTTGAAGCTTTTATTGAAGAAAGTTCTTTGGTAAGGTGTTCTCTTATGAGCTAATGTATCTCTTTGTGTGATTTCACATTCCATGTGTAAATTTATGGGTGGAATAAATAGTTGTATTAATGTGAAGTCTGTAGAGAAGTTTTATTGTTCTGTCTGTATGTTATTTGCTGTCATTGTGTGTGTCCTCCTTTGCCTGTGTACTCTTTCATTTTTCAGCATTGCTAATCTGAGAGAATATTTCTTAACCAACCCCTCCCACATTTGGATTGTCTTGACAATGGCTATGCAAGATTGGATCTTGCAGCTTCCAGCTTAGTAAAATGTTGATGCTCCTTCCAAGAGTAGGGTGTCAGTCTCCCTATGATATAAGTTTTGCATTATTGTATCTTGCTCTTTATTACTGCTACTACTTTTCCAGGCTTTGGTATTTTGGTTTCAAATTTGACATATGTTGTTTGTTTGGTTTAGACTAATGTTACATTAGATTTTCTTTGTCTTGCACATTGTCTCACATAATTTTGTACTCTTGCTCAAGTTAAATCTGATATCCCTGCTACAAAGCAAGAAAAATAAGTGAAATTCAATGTATGTAATGCTTTTATGTTACTAGTAATGTGCATTTTTGATTTTCAGTGTAGATTGTGGTTGAAGAAATTATTTGACATTATCATGATTAGCTGATATGTACATTGCCATGTTTGAGTACTGAATGCTTCTGGTTTTCTAAAGTTCATGAATTTATTTTAACAACTCTGTTTGTCTGCTGGTTCAGTATTTTATGCTAATGATACAGCACTAGTCACTGATCAAGAGGAAATTGTATGAGTATCAAGGGTTATTAGAGTTAACGATGAGGTATCATATCATGATAGACAATATAGTATGTATGAGTGTTGTGTGGAGTGTGAATGGATAGATAAACTGTGAGTAATGGATCAGATGGTGAATGTTTGCATATCAATAGTGTAACTTACTTTACCAGTACAATTTACAATGGTACAATCTGTGTTGGTAGAACTTTTCCAATAAAATTTACCCTTTCACACCAGATCTTTGATGGTCATGTTATGGCCTATGATGGAGGAAGCAGTGCATATTCCACCACTGAAAACAAACGGCTTAGTTGAGAAATTTGAGTTCAAGGATCCTGAACAAACCAGAAATAAATTGTACAAAGTAAGCCAATAATTTATGTTCTAGATGAGGATAGTATCAGGTTGTCCAGAAAGTTCATGCCAATTTTTAAAGGAGGGGAAAAGCTCAATATATATAAGCCAATACATTTTTAATCAACCAAATATGAACCATTTTGTTGCCCAAAGCATTTCCATCTTTATTTTGACTAGAAAATGCTCTCATTGCAGAATTGAGGTGGTTTCATGCCAAAGAATTCATCAGGGTATCTTTTTAGGTCATACCAAGAAATTGAAACTTTTACCATTAAGACTATTCTGCTAAGACCGAAATAAATGATCATCCGAAGGAGCAATATCTGGTGAATATGGAAGGTGGGATTACACATCCCAGTCAAGCTGCAGCAATTTTTGAGGTTTCAATAGAAACGTGTGGTCTGGCATTAGCCTGATGAATCAGCCAAACACTCATCACTGTAAACTCGTATATTTCTATGGTTGCGTGTGATGGATTTTCCCTCTATAGAAATAGAAAAGCATCAGGTGTGCTCTAAATGGAGGTGTGGTAAAATTTTGCTTTCCAAACTCAATCATGTCCTTAATAAGTCAAAAGATGAACTACTAAAAATCGGCACAAACTTTCGGGGCAACCCAATACATGCTTTTTTATATACTCTTATCTCTCTTGACATTGTATATATATTGTGTTGTATTTCGTGTCCCACCTGACTGCTGACTTAGATAGGGGAATTGATTAAAAACGAAGCATTACTAAGGAGCTGATATGTGTTAATATTAGGTTAAGTATTGATGTCTTAATGGAACTGGTATACATTAAGCATTGCATTGTGACCACCAAATTCACAGGATTACTATAAAATACACCATTTTTTTGTTATTAGCGTTGTCCTCTTTCAATGTGAAACTCCTCTGCAGAGCCCGCATCCACTGAGAAACCAAACAAAAAAATTCAGTAAAAAACGAGTGAATTTTTTCAGGAGTGGGCCTACTAGGAACTATATAAACGATGGTACATGAAATGAATCTTAGAAAAAAGTTTTATTTGCACTTAGAGATAGGCAGTCACAAACTTCAGTTACAATGAAAGTACATAGATCAGATTAATTGAAGAATTTGATCACTTTCAAAACTATGCTATAAAAATCATTCCTGCTCTTAAAATAATGTTTAAGTTTACTCTTAAGAGCACTTTAGGGCTGTGAGGAAACTAGCCTTCTGGAGTGTTACTTAATAATGCGAAGAAATGTTCCTCATTGGAAGACTAGGCCTAAGAGCAAGCTTGTTGCTTCTGTATTTTTTAGAAAAGAACTTTGGATTGAAGTCTGTATTATATTTATTCATTTTATATGTATGAATAGCTGAAAATATCAGTGAATGAAAGCACAGCAGCTGACTGCCAATACATAAATAGCAGAAAATATATTCAAATTTCAAACCAATTTGAAACAGAGAGTAGAACTGCAGTATAAAATCATCTACATTTATAATGCACAATGTATCTCCATCCCTGTCTCTCTCTCTATCTGCTTGTACCTGTCTTCCTATCTATCATTGAAAACAAGTTATTGAACTGAAATCGGGACGAGTATACATCTATTATGTATTAGGTTGTTACAAAAATAATGGTCGCTCGAAGGCCAACGCATGTTTCTGAAATCGGCCATTATTTTTGTAACAACCTAATATAAGCATTGTATTGTGGATACCAAAGGTGCCAGATTACTATAAGATAAGATGCAGAATGAAAGCTCTGTATGCATGAAAAATTTTAAGGTTCTGATAGTGCCACACGTAAAACTGAAAAATGTATTTTATTTCATAGATACTTAATTTGATTAGTTTTAAACCGTGAAATTTTTACAGGTTCTATCTAGGCCATGTTATGGATAGATAAGATACAAAATGGGAGTTCTGTAAATATTAATTTGAATCAATAATTTGTCGTTTTAATAATTTCAAATTAGTCAGATCTAAACCGTGGAATTTCCACAGGAACCATCTACTTATCTTAGATTACTGACCATTTTTAATTGCCACTCATGATATTTATACATTTTCCTAGCTAATATCATTGATGTTTTACAAGTACCCTGGCTACTAACTTGGGTGTTCAAGTATCCTAGCCACTAACATTACTTACCTGCTAGTAACTGATTTTGTTACTATATGTTGAGGTTTTTTCATTATTTTCAGATTGAGTGTAAATTGGTGGGACAGGCAAAACTGAGAAGGCTGTTCAGTCATCTGACTAAGCTAGAGCACATGCCAAAGACATGTCAGACTATCTGTCAAGGTCTTGAAGTCATGTTCAATTACGAAAGAACTCAAAGGTGAGTTATTTGACCCCACCAGCTGCCTCCCATCCTGAAAAATGAGTAAAACTATTTTATTTATAGAACTAAAAATTTCATGTAAGTTAAATTACATTCTATCAACTGCCTTGAAGCTCTGATTTCTGCTTTATCCAAGCTGCAAGCAAAAGCTGTATGTTTCATGATTATTTAAAGCGCAACATCAAAGTGTATGTATTTCTAAGTATATTTTTAAAGGATCGTTGTCTATTGGCAAATATGTGTTTGTCATACTGCCCAGTTGTTAGTAAATGTGGAACCAGTGATTTTGTATAAAGTTTAATAATTTTAATAATTTTTCACTTTGATCTTACACTACCAACTAAAATAGTTATTTACCTATCTGAAAGTGGAAAACAATTGTGGTTAATAATTTATAAGATTGCATTTAGCCTTAAATATGCTTTAGTTTTTTTAGACATTGATTCTGCAAAGTTCTCTGAACATTTTGAGCAAATATTGACTAACATTGTTAGTAAAAGCTACAGTGAAATGATTGATGTAAGTCTAGAATAAATTTAATCTAAACATACATTTTCACATTGATCATTCAATGTAGAAGAACTGTTTGTTTAAATTCAATATGTGATTTCTGTCTGTCTGTTACTCGATATCCAGACTACCAATTAATTCTAATCTGTAAAATTGGTTGTGGTATTATTTTACAATGCCGGTCTATTATTTTGTAATGTAACAGGTTATCTTGGATACATCCTTCCTCTTATTGAGTTTCTTTGTGGAAATCTTTTATAATTGCATTAATGGTGTTCATTTTTCTAATTACTTACACTCACTTTTAGGGTAGAAGATCAATTGCAAACTGATAGTTTATAGTTTGGGCCAGTAAAAAATATTAATTGTTTAGACTCATGCTATTCCCTCGTATTACAATTAGTTAGCATCTTTTGTGCTGCTAGCTATTGTTCATTGCACTCTATTCCCATTATGCGTGCTTTTAGCTATTGTTCATTTCACTTTATTTCCAGCATGTGTGCTGCTAGCTATTGTTCATTGTAGTTAATTCCAATTCTACGTGCTGCCTGATCCAGTGGAGAAAACTGAAAACTTATTTACTTCAACGAGTAATTGGAAAACATCACTGATGTAATACCGAGTGGTGTAAGTCTTACAAAGTTTTTTCATCTTACTGTTTGTAACGTTCCCATAGTAATTAGTTGCGTTGTCGACTGAGTTATAATTAAAGTACGTATTACTTTTTACATGTATTAGTAGCCAATAGACAAACATTAATAGACGCTAGTTATTTGGAAGTATGCCCTACAAGTTAGCTGTGTGTTGAAGGGAATTGTCCTCTAGCACACCTCGGATTAATGAGCTTCACTCGTAGAGGTATGCCGCCTTAATTTCACATCCAGATCAGTGTTCCTTGTAGAATTAGTGCTGCTCTCTAGTTGTCACAGAATCAGTAATACAGTAGCAGAGTGCTGTTATGAGTTTAGACTAATAATAATTAGATTGGATGTATCTTTAGTTCTGTAATTCTCATTTTTGTGGAATTGTGACATACCGTCCATCCAACCTACTTGTAAATGTCTTTGACATTTCATCTCTATTTATTCTCCAACTTTGGATTTGCTTAGATCCCCCCTGGCTTTAATACAATTCTATGAGTGAATATGGAGTCCATATAATAATACGTAGAAGTAATTGGAAGCATTTTAAAGCCAAACAGAATAACTAACTTTTTGTTGAGAAGAATATTTATTGATTTTATTTGTAAATATGACCTTTATCATTAATTCAAGCTCTAAAGTAAGTTTTAATGCCTTCAGGTTTGTTACAGCTCCTGGCAACCGCTTCTTCTCTCCCGACCTAAAATTATTTGGACCTAACTTCGATGTTGGCCGTGGTAAGGAAGGAGTTTCAGGATTTGCCATGTCTCTACGACTATGTCAGGGCTGGAATGGTGCCGGAGTTGTGCTGCTTAATATTGATAGTAAGATTATTTTGTCTTTGCTTCGTTCTTTTGTGATGGATGTTTAAGTTTTTTTGTGTTCTTTGTTTGTGTATATGTATACCCAACAGGAGACAAACACAATGAATGGATAATCGAAAATATACATATGTTGTTCAAATAGTGTTGACCCAATTATTTTGGTCACTATTTTTCGCCATTTGGCGCAAAGTGTTTAAACATGGAGAGCTTGAGCGTAGAGTAATTGAGTGTTTTTGTGTAGCAAGTATGGAGGGGAATTCTTTCAGCTAGGATTTGGGTGATGGTCGACGTTTGGAGACGAGTAATATTGTTTCTGAAGATGGCGCTGATTCTGTTGATGGTTGCATGTGGATATAGCATTTGTAGAGACGGAAATCAGTTGCTTGTTTTGTAGTGAGCTTATGTGGCTGCGGACATCCTACCCGACGGTAGTCAGGTATGTTACTGTTTGCACTGAGCTATCTGCTGCATACAGTAATTGCTCCCATCGCCATTTGAAGTATGTAGTTCTGCTTTAACACGTTTGCTGCCGACTCCAAATTATTTCGTAATCGGCAGTTATGTGGCGATACGTATTTATTATAATGTCTATTTGTTATTAAATGATTGATTAATTATATGAAAGGGAAAAGCTTTTCTGCCTACTTTTGATCGTACATTGATATATTGGTGATGAATTCTTTTCTCTCTCATAATTTACTTCATCTTGGTTTCAATGCATGGTTTTTCTGCATGCTGTCCTTCCGTTATATTTCAATCAATACTTGCAAATAACAATTAATTAAATGCAACAAACACACGTAATCGCACTAGAGGGACTCTAATCCTCTGAATACATGAAATGGTAAAAGGCACCCGATATTTCTTTTCAATGGTAAAATGAGGGGTAATGAAACACACAGAAAATTTAATATATGTTATTTTAAATATCACGGGATGAGAAATGCGAGTTATCTACCACATTTTGGCATATGAACCACACATGATGTCCTGTTAAACAGTGCACTATTAAAGATCAATTACATTGTAAGACGTTTGGTGTCGGGGTCTGGGGTCACCAGATGTAAGACCTTTGGTGTGCTACCTGCGCCGTTTTGGTTCCGTTAAGGCAACTGGTTAGAGATCTTGCCTTACGTCTACTCGAGGTAGACGCCCTGTGAGTCGGTTAGGGCTTGTGATCTCCAGTTATAGCCTGCTACGGTAGCGGTCTTACATAAGCTCCTACTCAAGTGTATAAGGTTGAAACACCGAGTAGAAGTTGGAACTCATTTATTGATAAACGTTACATAGGTATGACTTACAATTACTGAACACTGTGGATGACTAGATTGGAGTCTAGCGGTAACTAAATTAGAAATGACGTACAATAAGATTTGCATTGAGGGGTGACTAAGCCACTAGTTGCTGGAGAAAATACGAGGAGGCTGTGTCGCGTTAAGGGGTGACTAAGCCACTACAACATACTTGATAGCTGAATAGTTAAGTGTGCACACGAAACAATTTGGTTGAATCAATGGACGCTCACATTAAATTACGAGATTTACCTAGTCGCTAACCTCGATTACATTGACAATATCAATATTAGAACTTGCCCTTACACTGGAGATTCGTTGCTGATGATGGGCTTTGATGTTTAACACTTACGATTACAACACCTTAGCAATAACGCTAAATTTTTCCCCTTCCATTCCTTGCTGTTGCACAATTAAATCTTCCCCTTTATACACGGGTAGGTGCACGTGTAAAATCTGTCATTCGTCAGTGTGATGATTAATTTAATTCCCCATCAATCACTTCTACACCTACTCCACCCATACTCCTAAACCTATGCCCTAGATGTCGCTCTAGCTGCAATAGCCTACATCACTGTCGAGGTTTAGTTACCAAGTCCTCCCGCATCTATCCTTCCTACCGTTTTTATGAGCTTTGCTCTCCCCACGTATCATTTCCATTTTACAATCTCCTTTTTTGTCCAATGGTCAAATAGGTTTCTAAACGTCTGTGATATACTCCGCACACTCTTCAATCAACTTGAGAGAGTTACACGACTACGTAATTTTTGAGTCACAAGGTCTCTACCAATAAATTTTCCTCTGCGACACTTTAGTCTTGAAACTATACACCGCAACCCTTCTCTAGTGCAGGCGCTTGGCTGTTGTTCAATTTATGGTTTGTTTACACAGCGGTGGTTCTACGACGAGCGGCCTCTCGTCTATTTTCACACCTTTAACGTAGATGTGGATACGTACATGCATTACATCGCCTTGAAATATGAAAACCTATGCATATATCATTACTATCATGACAGTTATTATTTAGTACGAATTGAAACCATTTGCCATTATTATTTGTTATAAATTGAGAACATTGAGCTACTGTAACAGTTGTGGTAATGAAGTATTTCATCTTTCTGATTAGAAGAAGAATAAGACAAAAACACCGTTGGCAAGAGAAGCAATTATTTAATCGTCATTGACATCGAACGTTTCAAAGGAGGATTGGTTCGGGTGGCTGGCTTTCTTATTATAGTGCGAGCTAGTGACGTTTAACAGATTCAGTGCTGTTTTTTTATGTGAGTATGCATATGCTAAACTGTATTTGCAAACACCTAAAATCGATCCCTCCACGTGTAGATATGTACTGGAGGAAACTGTTCCATGCACTGTTAACTCGTGCTCTTGCATTTGAACTTCCAATTGGGCTATTTGCAAAGTATATGAATTTGATGCATTACATTTCAAATGCTGGTTTCAGGCCACTGCTTCTTTATGTGCATTTCTTAGTAGTGAGTCACTTTTTCTTTTTAGAAGCCAGTGACATTTTTATTACTCCTGATATCATTAATTTAAGATAGAAGTGTCGGATAACTGACCTTTGTGCTATGGAATGAAAATAAGCTCATCACAGAAATTGGATATAAGCTCTACAAAGGAAATTGTGTTACTGTTTTCTAGGTTAATGTTTTTGTTTACTATAAAACCTAATTCTAAAAATATGTTCATTTGTGAAATGACATACGAACTGAAAAGAAATGTATAAATCTTCTTGCTTAAATTGTAATTTAATATCTGAAGGACGGTATTAGGTTCTTATGCTTGATTGAACGTGTTGAAATGCATCAAGGTTGATTGTAAGATTGCATGTTGTTCATCAGCACACGTTACAATTTCTTCAAGAGGGCTCTGCAAAAATTGAGGACTTGTCTGTGTTCTGCTTGAATACTTTGTTTAGTTAAGATATATAGAAGTAATAGTGAGAAAATGTTAAATTTTTGTTTTCTAGGACCATAAATTGATGACAAGATGAACTTTACTTCTAAGTAGCTGAGGATACACTAAACATCTTCTAGGCTTACTTCATCCGTGTGCGTAAATGAAGCTTTAGAACTAGGCGATGAAGAACATGAAGAGCTGTAGTCAAAAAATCTAAGTGGTCCATAGAGACAAGAGCGCCACATCGCTCACTGTGCAGCTCTATTGAATGAGTTAGTGGAATATTTGAGCTCTTATAAAGCTATAGGCGGTCTGGATACCCATGAAGTTCTCCCACCCTCATTTCAGACGAAGAAAGCTTGTTAGAAAGACACGCTATGTAAATACACGCGAAATGAAAAACTGGCGAATCGGTCACTTTTTATGTCAAATGTAATATACTGCTTTAGAAACAAAGCTGGGTTATGCTCTCTATAGTCCAGGTCTTGCATACTTGCCACTACGAAGGTAGGGCGTTTGAGCTCAATGTTTGATTTGGAGTTTACATACACATGTTGTCATTTTCTTCAGTTTAAATACTCTCATGGTGCAAATGCACTGCAAACTAATGGAAAGCCCAAATTCCAGTTCCTCTACATTTGGGTTATTTTATATTTCTTAATGGCAACTGCCCACTTGAAATGATAAGTTTTCATTGACATTGAAACCTGTGTAAATGTTGAACTAAGAAAGTTAACTTGAATTTCCAAATCGATATCAGTGACGTGTTGTGCGTCACACAATGGATATTGTATTGGTCAAAACTCCCTAATGAATAGTATCGTACACGAGTACAACAATAACAATTACTACAACTGTTCAGTTCTGTGGGCCCCTTGTTGAGTTCAAAAGAATTTTTCAATGAATCAATTAACATAAATTTCTGTGAATTATTTTGTTGCTATTTCAATTAAATTGTCTTATAGAAAAAATTCCTTTCCAATTATCTCAACAACAGTTCAATGCTGATGCGTATCCCATCCCACTATATAATAATACAGTTTGTTGCTTGCTTGGTCCGTGTGTCTGTCACGCTTTTACGGATTTAGATAGGAAAAATTCGGTAGGGTATACATGTATTCTAAGCATTGTATTGTGGATGTCAAAATCGTCGGATTACTATAAAATACGCCATTTTCCCGTTATTAGCCTCTTACTCCACGGCCATGTTATCGGTAGATAAGATACAGAATGGAAGTCCTGTACATATTGATGAAAAATATTAATTTAACACAATAATTCGTCGTAAATCTTTAATACATTCGCCTTTATAATAATTTCAAGTTAGTCAAATCTATACCGTGAAATTTCCGCGGGGATTATCTAGTGTCTTAATAAACCTGTAATATTTCCTTTCCTCTCTTGCCTATAGCTCTAGTTCCCTCTATGCATGTAAAATTCTTTGGAGGCCGATGGAGCTTCTTTCTACATAATATAGTCACTAATTTATGAAATCTTTTACTGTACGTATAGAATTGAGCAGAATGTTCCTCCATCCTGTTTGAAATGGAAACCATATTCTGTCAATATGTTCGTGTATTCTACATGCATGAGGTATTGTTCTAATGCAAATTTCTTCATTCCGATGATGGTGATTTGATGTCAATGAAGTATATATAACAAGAATGAAAAAATGGTAGTCTATTGAATTACTAAAATTATGTTAAGTACAATTGTGTTGCCCATAATTTTTTGGGAAACTTCAACAGGTTGGATACCTGAAAACTTTACAATAATCCATAAGTTTTTTCCGTCTGCCTACAGTTTTGCATGTTGTTTTCTACCGGCCCCTGCCTGTACTGGACTATCTAAAGACACTGCCTAACGGTCGTAAACTCTTCAAAAATCCTACGAAGCCATTGAGCCCTGAAGCCATTAGGGTCATTGAGGAGAAAATTAAGAATAAGGTTCAGGTAAGTGAATGCGGGAGCATTTTGACGTTCTTGTCTTTGAAATCCACTTCTAACCTCTGCATGAAAATAAATTTGTATCATGCTACGCTCTTGGAATATTTGACGATTTTGCTTGAAATTGAGATGCCTGATTTTTGTAAATTGCTACATCCGCTAGGAAGACCTTGGGTTTACGACTCGTGAATACAATTTTAATGTTCTATTTATTAATGCGCCTAGTTAAAAGGATACACACTCGAAAAGGATACACATATGAATGTAGTGTGACTGACAACGGGCTCATGGTTTTAGATTTGTATCATAAACGTGAGACATAGTAAATGTATGTATACAGGGTGTAGTGAATAAATTTTTTCTATAAGTCATTCCAAATTTCAAACGGGGTTTTTTATCTGACGTTGGGTTTGAGTTTAACTGAACCAACTACATTAGTAGATGACCAGGGTTTTATTGCAATTTTAATGTTGAGCTAATTCTAGTATTATTGTCCATCCTGTTAGGTGGATAAGAGCCAGGTACGAGTGAAGTAAATTAGGGTGTGATGATGAGGGTACAACACGGAGCTGTAACCACTCGATAGCTTCGTTATGTCCTCCTCATCTCACCAGGTAGTTGAGGACTCATCGCAGAGGTCTACGTGTATTGTCTTTAATATGTGTTGATACTCTGGATGCAGCAAATGGGCCGTGGAATGCCAAACCTGCTGTAGAAGTACACCTAAATCATCACTGTGTATGTGTGTTGAGCATTTGTTGAACTTGAAGATCATATGCAGGAACTAAGAAGCCAGAATGTAGTGATGAATTTTATGCAGATTCTATAATAGAAAACATGGTAACATGGGATGGAGGTAAATGGTGTGTTCCCAATGAGGTTGGTAAGACAGGACTTCAATATCCTTGGGATAATTCAATTTTTAGGATCATAAATTCGAGAAAAAAATTGTTTATAATTAGTACGTGACTTTAAACACATAAATGTACACCGGTTATTATTATGCTAGGTTGATTTTACGGTTATCACAGTTGTTAGTCAGTGTTCTATGAAAGTTTTTGTGTAATCATCGTCTAAATTATTTTTTCTAATTTAATTGCAGGTAGTGATCATGAACACCCAACAGAAAAATCAACGTAAATACTTGGTTGACCGTGTAAGCTCTGTGGGTCCCGAGATGCATACGTTTGAAGTCGAGAGAGGCAATCCTGCTAGCCAACGTAGCGTAGCAAAACACTTCCTCGATACTCACGGCATTACACTCAAGTATCCAAAGCTCAACTGCTTCGTCATGACCAAGGGAGGAGCTTACGTGCCTATTGAGGTATGGATTCTGTAGCAGGTATCTTCGCATTTACCTGTTTCTAAAACTTTCATGACCATCTTGTAGAATTGTTTTCATTATTTTCTTAGGATGGTTATATGACAACGTTATAGAGTTAACTGTATGAAGGCTTTCCTGGCCTGCCATAGCTAGGAAGGCAAATGTAAATTGCAGCAGGAGGGGAAGGTTGATGTAGGTCACTTATTCTTTGGCGACTTGGTATATAACTTGTTGGGACCTGAGACCTGATCAGTTCCTTGACGCGTTGCTCCTGTCGCACCAGCAGCGTGCAGTTGCTGTCACGGGTCAGTGGTATGCCCTCAAGAGCTCCTACATTGTGCCACATAGCCAGCTAGGGCTCCACCCCAACTCATAAATTACCAAATTTTTATTGGGCCTTATGGGTCACAACTGTTGTGTAGTCTGCCTTACATGTCTGACCAGTCTCCTCCCTCCTCTCCAGTGTGGGAGAAAGAGCCATATTACTTCCATTCCTGTTTTTGATTCATGTTTAAGCTTTTTTTGAACAAAATATAATGAACTATTTTTGATAATTTTACAGGTGTGTCAGATTGCCCCTAAGCAGCTAGTACAGGAGAAATTATCAGGTACTGAAAATAAAGAAGTCATCAAGCAAACGGCTGTGAAGCCTCAGGATCGCCAGGAGAAGATCAAAAAAATATTTAAAGAGAACAAGTTTGATGAGGATCCTGCGTTGCGCCTCCTCGGTGTCTCAATTGAGGATGATGTGAGTGCAAGATGTCAAGTTAATTCTTTGGCTGCGCACTAAAATTCCTTAACATTTATCACTCCGGTCAGTAAAATTATATTGGTGTAATCAGTCATTAGTGGACACATTTTCTAATACAAGGGGAGAGGGAGGGAACAAATTTTCGTACATGTTAAATTTCTTTATTTATTAAATTTTTGATGAACAAAAATGGGATATACCGATGCTATATTTTCACACATGCATAAATTAGAAATATGCAAAAGAAACGAACAAATTATAGTAAATAATGAATTTATAATCAATTATAAATGTTGAGGAGTGAAAAAAGTATTCATGCAGAACAAATTTCTGATTATAAATGACTCGAAATACTGTTTAGATAAGATTTTTGTTACTAGAACTTTCTCGTTTGTTTCAATAATTATCAGTAGTTACCTTCAGATGTCAAAATACTAGCTAGTTCATTCAACACTAAAAAATCATACTGTATTGTAATAATGATGAAAGAAAAAGAACTCACAAATTCAGTGAAAACTTTGATCATTGAACAGCGGAAAGCTGGCAATAGTTACAGGAAAATATCAGAGAACATTCGAATTCCATTTTCTATTATTGGTTCATTTATTCAACAATATAAAACATCAGGAATTGTTGAAAACGAAATAAGATCTGGCATACCAAGCAAGATTTTTCCTATATACTTCAGAAAAATCAAACGAAAGATTGAAAATGACGCAATGATCAACAGAAGGAAGTCAGAAGATTTATTAGCTTCAGGGACTAGTGTTACACCACGAACTGTCAGCAATGAACTTCATAGGGATCAACTTATGTCACGCTCTCTTAGAAAGACCACTGTTGACTATAAACATAGAGATGACTAAAATTTGTTTCTGAACATAAAAGTAAACATGATACAATATGGAAAAATGTTCTATGGACAAACGAGTCGGAAATTGAATTATTTGGACGAAATTCACGTTGCCATGTTCGGAGAAGAGGTGGTACAGCCTAAGTGCCGAACAACACAATTCGTACCGTAAAGTTCGGAGATGGCAACATCATGATGTGGGAGTGTTTCTCTGAAAATGGCACTGTCAATTTGCATGTAATACATGGTAAAATGAATGCAGAGGTGTACCAAAATATTTTGAACAATAATTTACGTGATTCCGTAGAAAAGCTTCAATTCCACGAAGAAGGATTTTATAACAGAATAACGACCCTAAGCACAAGGTGAAGTCTACCAAAAAATGGATTGTCAATCACTATCTAAAATTACTTGAATGACCTATGCAGTCGCTAAACTTGGACCCCATTGAAAATTTGTGGCGGTATTTGAATATTAAAATTCATTCAAAAGCTCCAGCGTGGATTCCAGATTTGAAGGAAATTTCTAAAAAGGAATGAGGCAAAATACATAAAGAAACTTGTAAATCATTGATTAAGGACTACAAAAAACGGATTGAAGTTCAACTGAATAATGGTTATGATACGAAGTATTAAATCAGAGTTATCTATCATTTGTTCTGTGCGAATACTTTTTCACCCCTAAATAGTTATAATTGTGTATAAATTCATTATTTACTATAATTTATTCGTTTCTTTTGCATATTCTGAGTTAATGCATGTGTGTGCATGTATAGTTTTGGTAAATCCCATTTTTGTTCATCAGAAATTTAATGAAGAAAATTTTTAGCATATGCGAGTATTTGTTTTCCCCACTGTATTCGCTGGAAATTGAATGCTTTATCTGGTACAATAAAAATGCAGATAATCCTTTGTAGTTGGTCATGTCAAAAGATTCTTTCTAAACTTGTCAGTGCGAGGAACATGTAATGAATAGATAGTAATCATATTTCACATTCTCAAGTTAAGTAGACACATTAGTGATTGAAGCTAAAAGAAATCTTCAACTTCATACTAATTTTAAAATGAACTAGCACTATTGTCGAGATTGATCTAATATCACTTCCCAAAATCATTTTTCAGGGTTAGGCTCCAACTGAATGAAGTTTGCTAACCACACGGTAATTGACAGCCAAGTGAGGAATGGGGAGCAGTTGTGCGAGATAAGCATACATCACCCCAACTGGGGACGGTATTGTTGTGTTTTGATTTGTTGTCATCCCTTAGAGTCGTTGTGAGGTAGCTTCAAGTAGTCTTAGGCAAAATGAGTGGGTACTCTGAGTTGAGTTTTTATTATTTGACTGAATTCACTGTTGTCCCATGCACGAACCATACCTTCAAAACTCTAAAAAAGGCACGTATCGTTGAAATGATTACGTGAAGGTTTACAGGAACAAGTGTTTTTGTGAACATGTTTTAAGTTGCGCTTCGTTATCGTCAATTGCTTGTACTGGTGCTATGTTCTCACTAACTGACTTCATACAATAGAAATGAGGCTTTAGTGTTTCAGTTACTGGGTATTTCGTTTCTATGCTACCGAAATGCCAATTTTGCCTGTTCTACTCAATTGGTGCATCCAGCTGTGTCATTTTCATGAGGATTTAAATTTTTGGTAAAAGAAGCTTAGAACAGATAAGGCTTGTGCATGGTATTACTAAATCCTTTCCCTATGTTCCCACTACTTTCAATACCTTGGATATTTGGTTGTCTATCACTAGAGGCACATATCGGTCGCACAATTCATGTTGGAGCTGGAGTGTCTTCGATTGCCATTGTGTGTACCTCATTAAATTATCATGACTATTGCTAGTGTGACAAGACTTCTATTTCATTTATTAGTGAAGCTTTCATTGTGCATGCTAGTACCTGCAATGTAGTAAAAAAATGTACAGCAACAGGGACGAACTGTTTAGTCCATTCTTAGATTGCTACCCAAGTTCCATGTCTTCTAAAGTTTAAGCATCAATTACGCATAGACATTTCAGTCACGCACACACACCGCAATCATGCACAGGCCCCAGAAGTTAAGAACGATGTAGAATCAGTACGTCACAATGCTGGGGGGTTGCTTTCTTCATTATTTGTTGAGACGATATTTGAATGTGTTCAAAGGGCCTATAGAAGTACCATTTTCGCACGGCCTGTTTCAGGTTCCGGAAATTTTAACCGGAAAGTTTGGAGCCTGTTATGTCTTGGAGTTCTTATCAAGAAGTTTGGTGACTGGTCACTATATTTTGTTACTAGACAAAAATTTTGGGACTGAACAATAATTTTGCATTTTTGTGACAGGTTGCTGATAGTGATTCTGCAGTTATAATCGAGTATGATTTTATATTTGTGGTCTTGTGACTGGACACTAATTTTATAACTTTGTGACATGACATCAATTTTGTGACTGGTCACTGACTTTGTGATCTAGCGACTAGACACCAATTTTATAATTTTGTAACTACCCGCTAAACTTCTGGTTTGACGATCAGCCACTAATTTTGTGATTTTGAGACCAGACTCTAATTTCGGAATTTTGACTACGTGTTACTAACTCGGTAAATAAACACAATAGCTAGACAGCTTGCCCTGGAACAAAGCATGGAGTCCAACCAAAAGACAGAAAAAGCTTCGAAAGCGAAAACATAATACTGCAAAGAATGTAAGGAAATTCTTCAACATAGAGGTTGTAATATGGAGTGTCGCTTCCCCTATTCTACCCATGAATCATCATCACTCATTGAACTTCAATCACACAAAATTCAAGAACTGAGCTGTCAACTCGAACTGCTGACGAGACGCTTAGAAATAATAGAGAAACAAAATCACAAACGCGAGCTAAGGCTGCAGTCTTCGGAGACTCACCGTGGCCAGCAACCACAAATTGATAACCAGCCCCAGTGTATTGAAACTATTGATAAACGTTCAAACTTTCATCTGGACACCAAAAACCGTTTTAATGCATTGAAAGACAAATTAGAAAACAATATAAACTCTACAGAAGAACAGACAATACGAGCATCTAGCGAACATAATCCACATCAAACTCAATCTCAAACCCAACCTGCTGGAATCCTTGAACCTTTTCGAAACTAACAAAAACAATGCGAAATTTTAATGAAACTAGTACTACGAATGAAAAAACAAAGGTCAAGAAGAAACATTACGTATTTCTCATTAGAGACAGCATCATCCAAGGACAGAAACTAGAGAATAGCGAAGAAAAAGTTAGAAGTGCGTGAAATACTCTGCCGCCCTAAAATACGAGTTACTGAAGCAGTACACTCACTAGAAGATCTACGATACACAAAGGACATGGTTTTAGTTCTTTGCGGAACACATGGATTAGAAAATGAGCCCCTGGCTGAAATCGTACAATTTGAGGCGTTAATCCATAAAGTCAAAAATAAATCCACGACGGCTATCATAACCAGCATTCTTCTGTCAATAAAGGACACTTTAAATTCTCAGTTTTTACTAATCAATGAAAGTGTAAAAAATGTGTGTAGGAAATGTACCTAGATCTTCAAGAAATATAGCATTCAACTAAATAGTTGAGCTAGCTAGGCCCGGACAAACCGCTAAATTGAATGAAGACAAAATTGGCAGTATACAAAATTCGGCAGGCATGTTGAAAGTCCATTCAAAGCATCAATTAGACATTGCATTCAAAAATTCGGACGTCTGTAATCTGCCTAACACGGAACTAAATGTTCTTCGATGACGCAGGAAAGTAATGAGTTCGACAATAAAATGTTCTTGTCCATACAAACAACGATCACATAAGGCACCCAGCCCTACACTCCACCAGGGAAAAGTAACGAACAACGCACCCGACATGAGCAAGCCAAAAAAACGAGCAGTACCCCTGACATGACAGCATCACCCAACCTCACTTCTGCAGGAGGCATTTCTAGCGATGCAAGAAACACTTGCACAGACACAAAACTATCGGCAGTCTGAACACATTAATAGGGGTAACTTGAGTAAAATCGTACTATTACACCACCAAATGAAAACAACAGATGTTAACCCATCTCAGAATAAAACACAGACTCCAGAGTTCAATTGCAAGCAAGGATATGGGAAAAATCAGCCACACAGGACGCCCGATCAACAAAACGAACGAGGTACAGGGGAACACGCCGATGTTGACATTATCGATTTTAATCTACGACAACTAAAGATACTGGTTGGCAACGCACAAAGTCTCCTACCAAAAATGCCGGAAATTCAAGCCACTGCGTCAACGTTGTCGCACGACATCATAGCTGTTACTGAAAAATGGTTAGATCTCAGTGGAAGTCTCATTGAAAGGATACGTTTTGCATATTGTTGACGAACTGTCACGCTGCAACAGAGGTGGTAGTTCTCTTATCAACATAAAATAAAAATTGCAACCATAAATCGAAGCTAAGCGGACAACAGAAAAATCAGAAATACTACATCTCACCATCCAACCGCATTCAAGGCAAACTATCAAAATTGTACCCGTGTACAGGAACCCAACCTGCACAGCAATTGAAGATGATGAATTCTTTGATTACCTTGGTAATATTCTTAGTGCTCTTCACGAAGCACAAATCATAGGGAGACTTCAATATGCCTTACATAAACTGGTCTACACGTTAAAGTCAAGCGCTCGGTTCTAAACCGGGATGAATTGATTTGATGAATACAAATTCCCTACGGCAGCATATGAACAAACCAACTAGACGAAACAACATTATTGACCTCGTCATAACGGCCCCTGACCTCAGCATAAATGGATTAGAAGTTACGGCCAAGATCGGTGACCTCCAGATGATAGACTTCATGCTTGAAGTACACGACCCTAACACATGGACTCGACAAAAACAAGTCCTCGACTACAAATGGGCAAACCGCGAACTAATGAAAGAAGATCTTGGAAACAATGATTACGAAGTACTCATTAGGAACAAAAACGCTGGGGAATGCTACATGGTACTCAAAGAAAAAAATTGCAACTACCACAGAGTACCATATCCCAAAATCACGGTGTCGGAATCTTCAGTAAAATCAACACCGATGGCATGCAACTCTCACAAAGCATTCACCGAAAGAGACAGGGTAACTATCCAATCAGACCTCAACCGTCTTCTACAATGGACCGAAACCTGGCAAATGAACTTCAACAATGATAAATGTTCAGTAATGCATGTTGGTGCAAATAACCAGCATTTCCAACACACGATGAATGACATACACATTGAAGCAGTCCAACAACAATGAGATCTAGGTGTCATTGTCTCTGAAAATCTCAAACATGATAAGTTGAAAAAAGAGTCAGAAATGTTACCAGGATTCTTGGTTTAATTGCACGAAACTCTAAGTACAAGTCAAAGAATATTATGTTCCCGCTCTGTGAAGCTCTAGTCCGGCCACATTTGGAATATGCAGTACAACTCTGGTCTCCTACCTTATAAAGAGATTTTAGTAACATTGGAAAAAGTCAGCGTAAAGCAACGAAAATGATGCTACACCTCTGCAATTTCAGCTACGAAAAACGTCTTCAACACCTAGAACTTATCTCCCTAGATCGAAGAAGACTGCGACGACAACTTATTGAAACCTTTAACTATCTCAACGGCCTTAACGATGTTACCCTGGAAGGGTTTTTCGAAAGAGACGGTAACATGCGAACCAAAAATAACGGTTAAAAACTAATACTGAGAAACTTCAAGACATCCCAAACTATGAACGTCTTTCCCGTTAAAATTGCCGCAACTTGGAACCAGCTGCCCGAAAACATCGTTTCTGCTGGCGCTGTGAATACATTCAAAAATCGTCTCGACAAATATTGGAATACGAACCCCCCCCTCCCCCCAGTATTATAACGTACTGATTCTATGTCCTTAATTTCCAGGACCAGTGCGTGCTTGAGATCAATGCGCGTGACTGAAATGCCTTTGCGTGTACGTGACTGAATTGACTTGCGGGATTAACCCATTAGCTCCCATCATACCATGTATAGTAGATAAAGTCCATTAGAAATCATTCACTTTAGCCCTATATTCTAAATGTTTCGTTCTAAGTTAGGAATAAAAAAGGTATAGATATAAGGGGTAATTTACGCAATGTTTCGTTCGGTGGAGAAATAACTTCGGCGTTAAGCTAATTTAGCCTTTATAGCCTGTTCTCAAATGTGGACAGTGGGAGCTAATGAGTTAAGATGTGCGTGCATGATTGATGCCTTTACTTTAAACGGCATGGGACTTGGTATCAACCCAAGAATGGGCCAAACGGTTCATTTCTATTGACTTATTCTATTCTTTTTAGCCTCTATTTCTTATTCGTACGGCGTCCGTCGAAAAGCTCATGCAAGGTAACGTTATTAAAGCGTTAAGATATTGATATGTTTCGATGAGTTGTCCTCGTAGTCTGCTCTGTTCTAGGAAAGCGAGTTTAAGCTGTTGAAGACGCTTTTCGTAACTTAGACTGCGTAGCTCAAGAATAATTTTCGTTTCTTTACGCTGGATTTTCTCTAGTTTTGTTGGTATCTCTTTTTAGAGTAGGAGACCAGAGTTGCACTGTATATTCCAGATGTGGCCGGACTAGCGCTTTATAGAGCAATAACGTTGTTCTTTGGCTTGCATTTAAAATTTCTTGCGATGAAACCAAGGTTCCTCTTTAAATTTCAGACGCTGTTTTCCACTTTTATTGTCATGCTTGAAAATTTCAGTGATAATGATACCAAGATCGTCTTTTAATCGTATTAGCTAAAAATTTTGTTTTTCATTATAAAATTAAATCAATTATCTATGACCTTTGCACTCAAACAAGATTTTTTTAAAGGTTCACTTACCTATTCGTTTTATTGAGTTGATACTGTCTATAATCGAGTTCTTACTAGCAGATGTCTTGGCGGCCAAGCGTTTTTGGTTGCTTTTATACCCCAGCAGATATTCACATTGAAACTTACACTGTGTGTCACATAGTTTGTGTCAAGTCTCATACATGTTTTTTTCAAGAGTTTCACTAGAATATCTTCGCATAGTCAATTTCATATGAATTTCACCGAGTATTAAATTTTGCGCAGACAAAACATTCTGCTAATATGACGCCTTCAAGTTATTTCATTCTGGTGTCCAGTACTGTCCAAAATTAAGGAAAGTATAAAAACTTCGAACCCTTCGAAATGAGTTTAATACATTTGTTTTTCTAATTTTCACTGAGTGTAGACATACAGTACTTGAACTATTTCTTAAATTGTCAGGGTACTTAAATAATACTACGTTAGTTATATAACATTTTATTACGTTTTGGGTGTCGTTTACTGTTGGGTTTTTACATAAATATGATTACAAAATAGATCCCAGATAGTTTTTTTTAATATTTAGTGATGCGATCTCTTTTTTTACAATCACTGCAGCGCATGTTCAAACACAGGATTTCAGCAAATCTTGACATTGAGCAACTGTAATTTTGGTCTATTCCTCTTGTAATTTTAGCCACAAATCTTCAACTTTTGTTAAATTTCTTGCCACAACATAATGTCCTTGAGTCTTCCTTAGGTTTTCTATTGGATTCGTGTCAGGACTCTGGCGAGGGCAGTCCATAATCTCTATTCATTGTCAAAGCTTTTTATGGGTTATCTTAAATAACCAATAATGGGCTTTGACTTGTGGTATGGAGCATTATCTTGCATAAACACAGGAGTATCAATTCCTGAATTCTAATAAATTCGTGTAAGCCGCGACATTAACTGTAGTGTTTAAATGCAATGGAGGTAGTGTAACCTGGGCTGATCTACCGACAACCATTACGTTTCCCCCACCAAACTTTAATTTTCTTTATACGTTTTTATTTCAAACTTCCATCATTTATCACAAACTGTTTATCATCGCTTCAAAACACGTCAAATTCAGATTCGTCACTGAAAAATACTGTGTTTCGGTCGTCTTCTGACCAACTGACATGTTTCTTTGTAAGTGTCATTCGTGCTACCTGTTTCTTCTTACTTATCAGCAGCTTTTTTTGAGATCTTACATAAATGCCTATTTCATGCAATCGGTTGGAGACAGTTTGTCATGATAAATTTGTTTTACTTTTAATTCGACTATAATTTTTACCTGCAGTTAGAAAATGGTATTTTAGTGCTAGGCGTTGCGTAACCCTGTCCTCTTTTACTGTAGTTTTCCTTCGTCTACCCGGCTTCTTTGTGTTAGTTAGCCCACCAGTTGCATTATAAAGTTTCAGAATTCGACTGTCAACAATTTTAGACCAATTAATCTGTTCAGCAATTGGTTTAATTGTAGGATTTCACTACCATGATTTTACAATTTCTGCTCTAACAGCTGCATCAACTTTGATTCGTTTTGGTATGGTTACAAATATTTCAGTGATGATAAGCAGCCTATATCTTTTTTTCTTTTTATCTTCTATTATGAGTTAATTGGTTGTTTCAAAATGTCCTTATATTTTTAAATTTTGGACATTCAAAAAGTAATAAAATGTTCAATAATTACGGTAGTATTATTTAGGCAACCTGAAACTTAGAAATAGTTCAAGTACTGTATGTCTACATTCACTGAAAATTTCAATGAAATTGATTTACATTTTTTAAAATTTGGAAGTTATATTTGTTCCTTAATTTTGGAGTATTCGGAGACCCTTTGTCCCACTACATAAAATTTCTTCAAATTGTCATGGACCATCACGATTTTGGTTTTAATTCACATTTTTTGCAAAATTATTGCCTTCCCAAATCATTGCCTTCCCAAATCATTCATAGTAACTCAATTTGAGGTTTCTTTGTTGTTGTCAGCTTTGCAGGAAATGTTTGAAAGATTAGTTCCAATTGTGATATGGATTTATTTCATTTGAAGACAGATTTTGTTTCCCTGCTCAGTTAACAAGGCAGTATAGCTGCAGATTTGAAAAATCAACTGTGGTGTTGTACAGCTGGTCTCCACTGTTGGCCGCGTACTCCCTTCACCCGTTGTGGAGCTTCAAACTCGTCCAAATGTCGGCAAGGGTGAGTGGAGAATATGCATGAAAGACAAGTTCCACCAACCTGCTGAGCTCAGCGACTGGGGACTTCTGAACTTTTCATCTGATGAAGCTGCTCCCGATAGGATCAGGTACAGCCAAATAGAAGTAGATTTACTTTGTTTATACCTTAAACTGAAATTAATATATTATTGTAATATAATGTAAGATATGGATAAACTGTCTTGTCGATTGAAATTATATCCGAAATTATATCATATCATCAATGCTACAACGAGAAGAAATTAAATTGGGAATCTATCAAGAATATACTTCTATTATTTTTGTTCGTGAACTCACCATCTACCGGTTTTAGTTTTATCGCAACAAAATGTGACACGTCGACTTGTATCTCAAGGTTCATGTCTGACACCTCAAATTTCATGCATCATCTCAAATCTCAATAAATTCCTTGTAGTTACTGTAGTCCTGCATTTATTGTGTATGACGGTTTTACTTTCTTTGTTTTTTACTTATTTCAATTTATTTTTTGTACCAGAGAGCTTAAGGAAGAACTAATTAAATTGGCAAAGAATAAGGCTATGAATCCCCAAGAGCCTTTGTTTGACGAAGATTTATGCATAGGCGACTGTGAATACATGGCAAGTTTCTTGAAGAAGCTGAAAATGAATAACCCAAGACTTCAGCTTGTTGTCTTCATCATGGATGAGGAAAACCAGACTGTTTACAGTAAGTTCTGTTTGGTTTGCTGAATATTCAAGCATGAAGGAAAGGCTGCTTCAATAGTATTTTGAAATTCACTCCTGTTTCTTACTCATAACTATTTCAAAGATTGTTTCTTTCCACAGACCTTATGAAGAGTTTGTGTGAAGACGACCTCAACATTACCACACAGTGTGTGCAGGTCAAGACCCTTGAGAGAATTTCAACCATGCTGATAACCAACATCTTGCTAAAATTTAATGCAAAACTTGGAAAACTGTCGCATGTGGCATTCTACAATGAACAAAATTATCCCATGCAAAAGGTGAGCATTAGACCTCATTTTCTCTGTGAGCTCCAGTTTGGGTGTTTGACTGCTTCTGTTTTTAGTGCAAAATATACAGTTATACCTTATACCACACAAAGTTTTACTAGCTTCCGTCACTGTGTATACAGCTTTACTAACGTGGTGTTGGAGAAAAGATGTGTTACAAGCTACTACATTGCACCATTAAGTTTAATCTCAGTGTGTAGCATATAAGCTATGCTATGGTGGTCGTGTAATTATGTAGCTGTTGTGTTGATGAAGTGTGGCACAGGTTCCGTGATGTGCTTATGTGGTACAGGGTCTGCCTGCAAGAGACGCGAATATAGCCGTTTACTTGCGCTGTCTGCTGTACGTGTATGTAATTTTTATGATGCTGCAGCTTCTTATGAAACCTACCTTTTAGCGTGAGCTATCCATGCACTACAAGTATTTTTACCTAATGATAAAGAAAACAAATTCTTACTCCAGAGTCTAATTTGGGCTTAGTTGCTAGGCTTTATCTTTTTCCTTTGCATCTCGTAGCCTTTCGTAGAAAAGGCGGTTGCGGTGTATAACCGACTGAGTGTTTTTGCCTGTCTTTCTCTTCACTTCACCTATTTGTGTATTTGAAATTTTTTATTTTAGCTTTACAGGATGTGCCAACAGAGTCTCTAAAATTTTGCACCCCTGTGTGGCCATTGAAACTAAATATGTACGACGTTTCATTGTGAGGATTGTTTTTTGAGGCAAAAAATTTTACAAAATCCTGGATCTAAAAATGATGATGGATTACTACTGGAACTATTCTCCCTTTATGCAAATTTTTAATGTATTATCATTGGACTATTTTTTGTCTAATAAATTAAGCCGTGCACGAAAGTTCGACTTCAAGGCTTCCCATGCAGGCAGTTGCGCAGTTTGGGTGATTGGGTCCAGTGTGTGGAGTGGAGCAGTTGCGAGAACGTTGTGTTGCCTTCATTTGTATAAGAGCTTGAATAGCCGACCAATTTTTAGTACAGTCCCACCTCGTGAAAACGGATTAATAGGCGGAGCCACTGTTTTTTACAGCCGTTTGTTCGTTATACAAGGGCCCTTTTTTCCTACTTTCAATGGTATATAAACTTACGTAAATTTACGTACCATAGTAATTAAATTATTAAAAAACTACAGTATCTAGCTTATTTCTCTAATCGCTAAAATGGTAGAGGCATTTGCCATACAGTAACATAAGCTTCTCAATGCCTTCTTCAAAGAAGTTAGTCGCCAGTCAGGAGAGATACGTGATGACGACGCACCCGGACCTAACAGGCACAGCTTCTGGTATCCAAGGTCTCGTACGATTGTGTACAAAGCAGACTGTGAAATATGTGGAAATTCTTTAGAAAGTTCACTGATTGTAAATCTTCGTTTGGTGTTGAGTTTACCACCTTTTCAACACGCTGAACGAGGCTTACTGGAACGACAGACTTGTGACCTTAACCACCTTCATGGACGTTAGTTCGCTATTTTTAAATATCCTACGCCATTCCTGGACTCGACCCACTCATAAAGTTGTCACCGTACACTTTGCTCATTCTGCGATGGATAAAAGTTGCACTGCACCTTTCATCTTGTAGAAAAGAGATTACACTTCGGAACTTACATTTGGCAGGAGCATCGATCGTAGTGGCTATGTTCTATTGCCCATACATCGGGCAATTATGTAGAGAAATAAGTAAGACCCTGCAGTACTTATAGTATTAATATTATTATGGTATGTTAATCTGTCTGTATTTTATAGCTCATCAAAGTTTCTAAAAACAGCCCTTGTATAAAAAATTAATGTTATTTACCTTCTGTAGCTGACAGATGAGCTTGTGACTGTGTCCTCTTCGAGGCTAAAGGACATGGGAGCCTAGATCTTTAATTACAGTGAGGCTAACAGTAAAACTTATATGCTTTTTTTCACTGCCACTGCTTCTGGACGACATGGTCAGTCAAAAAATTACAGTACTGGTCAAAAGTATCAGGTTGGAAAAAAAGTCGTCGTTTTTTCCCAACACATTTATTTTGCCTCAAAAATTCACATAATGCTATTTTGTATCTTTGCAATCATTTCCCTCATTTTTTACGATTTCTCTTCAACGCTCAACTAACTTTTTGATGCTTCCAAAAAATTCTTGAATTTTATAGAGAAAAACAAATCGAGGTCATTTTTTCGCTGTTCGCCATTTTTATAAATTTTAATGATTAAGTAATGTTGCAAAGACCTGAAAAGTTGGTAATCAGAAGGAACAATATCAGGTGAATAAGATGGACGAGGTAAAACTCCCCAATTGAAGCTTATAGTTTTTTCTGAGTTATTCTTGCTGAATGAAGTTGGGCATTGCCATACTGAAGCACCACACCTTTTGTTTTGAGTAATGCTGGTCATTTTTTTGATAGAGCAGTCCTTAAATCATCAAGCTGCGAATAATATTGTGCTGCTGTAATGGCTTGGTTGGGGTTTAATAACTCATAATGAATAAATCCTCTCATGCCCCACCATAAACAGAGTATGATCTTCCTTGAGTGTATACCCCGTTTTGGAACTGGCTGCTGACTTTGATTTCAGTCTAACCATTGTCTTTTCCGTTGAGTATTGTTATAAAGAATGCATTTTTCGTCTGCAAAATGACAATTCTTCCCAAAAATGGGTCTTGATGATTCCTTGAAAGCAAAGATGTGCGGGCAGTCAATCTTTGGTTTCGTTGAGCACCATTCAAATCGTGGGGAACCCATTGTCCAAGTTTTGAAATTTTTCCTAGTTTATGAAGGCCTGAAATTATGGTGGTATGAGTTCTATTGAATTTTTGAGCTAATTCTGTGCTGGTTAATTTTGGATTGATCTCAACAGTATTTTTAATGGCTTCTTGATAAATTGATTTTGGTCTTCCCCCAACGTGAGGTATTTTAGGTTAAAATCTCCAGATGAGAACTTTGCAAAACGCCGTTGGCATTTTCGATCATTCAAACATCCCATAGACGGATCGAATGTTTCTTGCAGCTTCAGCAGCAGAAGTGCCTTTTTTGTATTCATAGAGCCTACAGTGTCACAGATGCTCGTCATTAATTGAGGAGTATCTGATCATATCACGAGGGTTAAGCCAGTCAAAATTGATTGAATATTACTAACTATTATTCCTTATGGACTAATTCCCGCATTAGGACACTAATTTAATTAAAAATAATTAGTTGTATTACTCTAAGTGGGCTGCAAAGTAATCAAATAAAAAACACATGACTTTCTTTCCAACCTTCTATTAGGACAAGACCTTTTGTTTTACTTCTATCGCATGCACATTCCACATTAGAAAACGAGTAAAATCTGTTCATGAAGTTTATAAACTACATGGTGTTTCACAATTAAGGTAACCAACATTTTGGTAGGTTTATGAAAATTAAAATTTGCGATTTTGATTTTAAGGGCTGAAGCTCAAAGGTGAATAATAAGCAAACGATACAGTGTTGCATTTATTCGATGTAACCACCCTTATTACGAACTACAGCTTTAAGTGTATTTACAAATGCATTGCAAGCGGCACGTATCTCTTCCTGTGAAATTGCTCACCATTCCCTTTGCTGTTTTGCTTTGAGGGACTCGAGAGAAGTGTGAGGGGTAGCTAAGACCCTTGTCTCTGAAATGGACCAGATAGAAAAGTTCAAGGGGTCGAGGTCGAGGCTCCTTGTTTGCCATACATCTTTTCTTATGAAAGATGGAATTTTCCTCTGAATCCAGGTTTGGGGTACGTTCGAGCCATGTGATGGTGCTGAATCCTGTTGGAGACTCCATGGTGAACCATGAAAATGTTCTGTAGCCCAAGGTAGCAACTTTGATTCCAAAATAGGAGAAAAGTACCGTTCTGAGTTCAGTTTGACCCCATAAGGCACAAAAACAAGCGGAGATCCTGTGGCTGTCACAGCTGCCCAAACCATGACGGACTGGCATTTTGACGTCCCATAACAATTCTAAAGTCGACTGAACTTGAGGAACTCCAAACTCGGTCGTTCTGATGGTTCACAACTTGCTGAATGTCAAATTTTTTCTCATCTGTAAACACCAAGTTCGGGAACGTGCCTTGAGTTATCTTATCAAGGATGTGACGACTTCTTTCAGCCCTCATTCTCTCACGATGTTCAGTAAGCTCATGACGTTTGATAATTTTGTAAGGTTTTGTAGTGAATCGCATGGCTCTACTACAAATGAGTACCGCGGCGAGGCTAGGTTCATCGATCAATGAGCAGACAGGACAGAAGAAGTGAATCCAACGACGAGGCTAGGTCCGGTTACGACCAGAAGCACGCCATTAGCCAATGAGCGGTCACGCTCAGACAGCAGAACCTAGCCAACCACCCTATATAACGAGGCTGCAACGCTCTTCCAATCGCTTCCAAAGTCAACATCTCTACCAAGAACTCTCATCACCTGAACAACTCAACTTACAACCTACAGCAGAGCGAACGGAGAAGAAACCAACCATCCTGTCTGCGGACAGGATGGGCTCAAACAACATATGTACGCACTAACAAGAAGTGCACGTACTCCAACTCGCCACGCGTTCCAACTCTAAACGTCCCAGCAAGAATGTCCGTACGCCAGTACTCGATGATGGGACGTGCACAACGGAAAAATAGTAACTAATATAATATTCAGATGTCAAAATACAAACTGTTAAACTCATTCTGCCTTTAATTACCTTTTCTCCTATTGGGTTCCTTGACAGTCCCTTACACCATCAGACTCTCATTCCGAGTAAGATAGAGATATTCAATGTCTGCTGGGAGATAAGAGGTCTGAGGGTTGGGACTGAAGAGTGATATTAACAAGATCACTACAGTTTTTTTCTAGATCCTTCTTTAACACTCGATACATTGAAGTTTTATTAACATCAGCTTCTGCAGCCAGTTCTCGATGGGATCAACGGGGGTTTCGACGCAACTTTTCCCGCATGTTTTTTACAAAATTTTTGTTCTGAACACTTCGTTTCCGGCTTCGTCCTGGTTCATCAGAGGTTGTGCCAGTTTCCTTAAACTTATAAAGTTTTTCCATATAGTTGAACGGTTCATTTTTAACTCATTTGCAATTGTACGTTACTCTCACCTTGTTTGGAGAGCTTGATAACGATATTTCGATCCACAGCCATTATATAAAGTAAGAATTTCAAATTTAAACACTTGTAATAGAAAGATTATCTAACTATCTTCAAAATAATTTAAGATTTAAATAACCAAACAATTATTTTAAATGATTATTTAATATGCAAAACTGGTTGCCCTAATTTTGAAACACCCTGTATATTCAATATACATATGTTAGTGCATAGATTTCTCAGTACGTAAATAGCAACAATATTGAATATTTAGCGTGTGATCCTTTTGCGACTCTTTCAAATATTGTTGCTATTTATTTGTTTTGTGGTGCTATGACTTATTTTTTTACTTATGTACACTGTACTTAGGATAGAAGTAAAAAATCTGGTCCCAATACTTTTGACCGGTACTGCTTATTTCAGGATAAATACTGCGTAAACACGAGAAATAAGCAAGGAAAAAGGGACAACGCTTTCAAACGATTCATGGTATACGACACACTGCTAGTTAGCGAACTCAGTCGTTTGTTCCTACCACGTACAGACGCATCAGTTATTGGAAAATTTGTCCGCTATAACCGAAATCCGGTATAATGAGGTCAGTTATCACGAGGAGGGGATATTTCAATAATAATTATATTAGTGCATTTCTACATTATTTAATGACTACCTTTTGTATTATTTGATAATTATCTGTACATGATTTTTGGTTCTTTACTCTATTATTGGCACTGATGACACCCCATACCATGACGAAACCTCCACCACCTTGCAGCGTTGAAACTGTGCACCTGTGATTAAATTCCTCGTCTTTCCTTCGTCGGACGTTCTACCTACCATCACTGTCTAGCCTACTGAACTTGCTTTCATCGCTAAAAAGCGCCCTCCCCCAGTATGAAGCGTCATGATCCTCATGATATCTGACGAAGTCTATACGGCACTCTCTGTTCTCCGCAGATATTATTGACTTGCGTCAAGCGATACAACCTCGCAACTTCAATTTCTTCAACCTATTCTTAATTGTTGAAAGAGAACACTTTTCAACAAGGTTACAATGTTTTTGGATCTGAGAAGAAGTTTCAAATCTGTTTTTGAGGTTGCGGTTCTTTATAGCACTGTCGTCTCCGTAAGACGTTACCCTAGGACGGCCAGATTTAGGAGCATCTTGAACACTGCCATTTTTTTGGTACTTTTGAACAGTTATTCGTATAGTTTTCTCATCACATTTCAATCTTCTGCCAATTTCTCGGTTGGATATTCCAGCATTGTGGAGTTTAGTTAGCAGTTTACGGTCATTAAGAGAAAGTCGAGGCATTTAGACTATAATTTGATTATAACGTAGAGCAACAGTTGACACGATTACCGATACTCTATTGTCTAAAAGCTGGACATATTAGCTGGTTTATTTTCAAATTATGAACCACTGAGTTTCTTTTTGACATCTTTATTTTGTTTTCTGTATAAATTGACGTGAACAGTTGCATAGTCCAATTGAAAATCGAATACAAACGTACAATATTAAAGAGGAATCAACGCCGAATCGAATGGTATATAGGTTGTTTTGGTCAGTTACCATAAATTTAGCGTAATTTACAAGTTTTAGAATATATTGGCAGTGCAGATTTTCTTTTTGGCGCCAATTCTTAAGGTTTTATAACTCATATGCTTGAAATGAAGTATCGCGCTATTTGTCCAGATCGCTCTTACTGTGATAATATAGTGGTAGTATGCGGGGTTAAACTCTTCCCTTTCCATACCTCCAGTGATGACTAAAGTAGTTGTGAAAGGGATTTTATCCGCCCTTGCAACGACACTACGGTACAGATCATCATTATGAAATTTACGATCTTTATAAAATATGAAAAGATGTTTGTGTGAAGTTATAATTATTTTTGTCTACTCTAATTGCATAGTGACATTGGCTATCCGTGTTATGGACTGCTAAAGCCCGTAACTATGAGCTTCTTTATACTGTGGTGTTGTTTGTGGGTGAGAAACTATACATTGCTCGGTGATATTGTCCATGGAGTAGAAGTTGTGACTGCAGCAGGATTGTTGTGTGTTATTCCTTTGCATTAAAAGTTATTTTACGATGTGGACATTCTAAAAGAATTTTTCAAGAAGGACCTCAAGAGTAGTTGAGTCTTATACACTGGCATATAAACGTGTTTTTGAGTATATTTTACTCGACGCTATGTAACATTGCTGATAATGTGCAAACCATTGTAGAACTTGAGTATTTTATAGATATTTCAGTGTTATCAGTGTAATTTTTATTTCAATATTAATTTAGAATAAATATTAAATACCTATTTTAATATTTATTCCTTTATTGACTTTCATTTGAAGTATCTGAATGACAATATTGCACACAGCTGTCCCTTGATGGCGTGATGGTGATGGGTGCTGATGTGAACCACCCAGGGGGGGAAGAAAAGATCCCGTCGATGGTGGCCGTTGTCGCCTCAGTGGATGAGTTTGCATCTCGCTATGTGCATGAGGTCCGTCACCAGCCCTCCAGACGCAGCATCATTGAGGACATGCAAGAAATTACACAGTAAGTGTAACTTTAAGTCGTGCAATTGGTTTACAATGAGTTGTGCAGCTGTAACGTTTTCTGAAACTGCTAATGTTTTAAGTGAACGCAAGTGTGTTTGTATCAAGTTGTTAAATATCTTTTATTTTATTATGCGTGTGAAAGTCCTTAATACCCATTAACTATGTAAAGTTTGTTGCCTCAAAGCTTCAAATACATTTAACTGAGGGGTATGACCTTAGAATTAGAACTGGGTCATTGTTGCAACATTTAAGGGAAACAGTTATCCTCTCTGTTGTGTGTGTTATAATTATTGATATTGTTCAGAATTATGATCGTCTCTGAGTTACTAGAGAAATATGTAGAAAATCTGGTTTAATTATTGATCTTCTGTAGAGTTACATGAAGTGAACTTTTCTTCGTTTTTAGTGATAATGTGGGTGTACGAATTCATTCATTCTGTACAATCCATTAAAATGATTTGATAGCCAACGGTCACAATTGCAGATAGACAAGGAAACCTATTAAGTTCATAGAGAACTCGGCACAATAAAAGTGGTATTAGTCATGGGAAGAAATAATAAAGGACTTGCAATGGCATATTGGTGATCACGACGGCCTACTGAGCCTAGACACCCCCGGAGTAGAGCTCAGGCATCCCATACATCCTCTTCACGCAAAGTCACAAGATTTGTTAATCACCTTCAGTAATCCTCCGTCTGAGGCTAGCCGTTTTGTGGGTCGTATCAGCTGTTCGATATCATCAGTTTTTTATTATGTAATGTGGGAATTGATAGAAAACGAAGAAACAAACTTGAGTTGTTGCTCCTTCACACAGATTCTTATACATTTATATACTATAAAATATAAGTTTTCAGCACAATTGTCTTTTTGTGAGTTAAAGTGTCATCCATGTTAAGTTGGATGTAAGGAATATCTAATACAGTAATTACTTATAATAGTCCAACTTGAAAAAATTGTCCAATTGTTTTGTGATTTCTCATTGCTGATACGAGTAATCATTTCGTTTAAGAATAATACCTATGTGATATGTGATTATTGAAAGTTATAATATTTACTTCATTAAGCGAGCAGCTTAGAGCCTTTTCATTGTGAGTACTACCTTTGGCTATGAATTTCATTTTTCTTAATAAAGGTCAAAGTTAAAAGCGACTATCACCTGAACGAGTAGTTGTCATGGTAAGCTTCTCACAGATGAACGCTGTGTTCCAGGAACTTGCTGGAGCAGTACAGGACTGAGACTGGAAGCCTACCTAAGCGGATCATAATGTATCGGGACGGTGTGAGTGACACGCAGTTCACAGCCGTCGTGGCTCTCGAGCTCAAAGCCATGAGAGATGCTTGCGTTCCTTTTGGTAAAGACTACAAACCCTCCATGACCTTCGTGTGTGTCCAGAAGCGGCACCATACGCGGTATGTGTACCTCTGTTACAGTTGTATTGTTAGCTGCTGGTTTTGTGCTCGCTACGAGACTCTAGAATCCTCTCTGCCAATTAATTATTGGCATATCGACGTCGAGATGGTGTGTGCTGTATAAAAGTTAGCGGTATTTGACTTAATTGGCTCTCAACTAGCGGGTGGTCGTTGAATTATTTATCTGTAGTACAGCTTCAGCGACTTCAGTGTATCCTAACTGGGCTTGTGATTATTCTACGTTTTTCACTATGGCGTTTTACTTTGACCCCTGCAAATAATTGTCAGCATTATTTTGAAAGTTTCTTTCAATAGATTTTTAATTTATTTTTTTCATCGTATCATCAATTAGGCTTTGTTTGGGCAGTCTGTTTTGTGAGGATGAGCAAGAGGCCGACAGGTCAGGCAACGTCCCTGCCGGCACCGTCGTGGATACCGTCATCACAACACACAGCACAAGGAACTTCTTCCTCTGCTCCCACGCAGGTGTGCTACTCAGCACACAAAATTGAGCACTTTAAGTCAACTCGTAATAAACTCTCTGCAAACAAACATTGCTCAAGCCTTTCGGAGTTGTGGAAGAGTATGAGGATAATACGATATGTTTTCGTTGTTTCGTTATTTCATGTTCTGAATGTGACTGTCGTAGTAAATCTAATCTTTGTAATGATTTTGCAAATTAACGTTTACTAGTGCAATGCCCGTTAATAATTTGATGCCAAACGAATCAGTTTTGGGCTTGGGAAGAGAATCAGTTTTCTATCGGACGAAGAAAGTCTTTCTTACTGTCGAAGTCTTGCTGCTTCTCTTACGGTTGGACACGTTTCTATCGATGTTGGCCTTTTTTGCCGGAATTTTATTCTGAAATATCCTCTAATATCTCTTTGAAGCTTTTCAAGAAAATCACAATTCCGAAAACAATAACTCAATTTCCAAAATCTTTGGCCTTATACCAAGTGGTAGCCAGGTTACTGGTCAAACTAATTTAACACATTTCTTTTCGCATTATCAATTAAAAATATCAAAGCATCATAATGAATTTCAACAGAAAAAAGTCCAAAGAAACTTTCTATTTGTAAAAATAAACCGATTGTGTATTCTGGATACCATAATGCAAGTGAAAGGGAATTGAATTGCCACAGAAAATAATGCAATAGAATGATTTCTTGTATTTCTTAAGCTTTATCCTTTTTGCTATCGATTAGAAGAGTGTGACACACAGACAGACGGACGGACGGACGGACGGACGCGGCTCTTATTTTAGTATAGATATATAATTCTCGAAGACATATACCTGGTAAACCTGTAGAGTGAGCAACGAACACGTTGTGCAACACAGCAGCCGAGGAGGATAAAGTGTTTAAAATTTTCATGGTTTGAAATTAATTTCCAGTCTTGAAAATTTCTTGTATTTATAGTATTATTGTTTTTAACGTTTAGATTTTTAGGCTTCTAATGGAAACTTCGAAGATCTCGGCTTGGTAAATAGCATAAAATTTTCGCTGATGCTTTCATAAACTTTAATAGTTTGCTATTGCAAAAACATCGGCGCTATTATTTAAGAATGGAGTATGGCGGAGCAGATATTGAAGTACCTCGTGGTTTGCTGGACGCTCTGAAATCATTCACTCGGTGCACAAACTCATTTATATTTCTAGTGATTCAAGGAATGAATTTTGATCAGGTATCCAAGGAACCAGCATACCCTCGCACTACACCGTCTTGTGGGATGACAGTAACCTGACCATGGATCAGCTCGAACTTCTGACCTACTTGCTCTGCCACAACTACGCTCGGTGCTTTCGTGTTGTATCCCTGCCCTCGCCCGTCTTTTACGCCGACCGTGCGTCGTACAGGTGCGTATCCTCCCTTTCAAAAGTTTTTGTGCCGCCTTCAGGTACAGGTGACTGGGACGTCATGCGTGATGCATCATCGAGTTCACTTACTTCGCCTCCAGACTTTCCACCCTGCACCGTTTTTATGTATCCGTCGAAAATTGTTTTTTTATGTCAACGTTAGCAACTAATCTGGATGACCTCAATATTTTAAATAATACTTGTGTGTATCATGATAATCCAAAATGTACCTGCTACTTTCATTAAAATAATTACTGTCATATATATCAAATAAGTTTCATGGATAGAATCTTTTTAAATTACGAATGTGTGTTGGTAAAACGTTGCTAGTGTTGTTAAAGTAACATGCCCCAATTTCCATATATGTAGTGGGTCTGACGTCCACAAATATTAAGTTCTGTGTTCGTAATACTTGATAAATTTCAATCATGCTAGTTTAAATCTGAAAAACATTCCAGCCAGAATGTAAGTCGACCGTTTTCAGTTTCGATTTCAGTCAGGTGTAGGGTCTCGCTAGCTTGTGATGGAGCGTTATCATGCTTGAATATCAGCTTGCATTTAAATGAAGAAAGCTTGCTTTTATACCGTGTCTGTAGATTTTTCTCAAGGACCTCGATATGAACATAAACTGTTAGATTTACTCCTGGTGCAGTGAAAAGTCCAACGAGTTCTTCTCTCCCCTAAACCGTTTCCCTGTTTCTAGTAATGTTTCATAGATTATGTGAGGTATTCTCTACATAAATGGTTACTATTTTCAAATTCTTTTCTTGATTATAGGGCCAAGATACGGTTGGATGGAAAGATCCAGCAAAATCCTCAGAAGTGGGAGGAAGCTCGTCTGTCGAGCAAGGACGGCAAGTATCCTGAGGAATTCCTCACAGCGGCCGTCCGTGTCGACAAGGACATGGAGACGAGTAAGAAGATGTACTTCGTGTAACACGGGAGCGTAATTTCCCGAAGGGACCTTTAGTGTTGACTTGAGGTTGTAGTATTACGGTATAATGAGGAACTTGTGGTAATTTTGCCGACTTGATGAGAAGTGAAGAACCAGTAAGGGAGTTAGTTGGCAGTGTAAGAAAGTATGAGGCGTTCTTATACAGAGTGTCGTAGAGTTGTTGCTAGGGTCAAAGTAGGCAGCAATCCAATTGATAAGTTTTGATTTTTAATACCTGGGACTTTCTCCCTGTATCAGAATTTACGAGAGCATCGAAAAATTGCCGAAATGATTGCAAAAGAAGGTTATCGAACTTTTGTAAAAATTCTAGTAAAATTGTTTATATCCAACAACGCCATAACCGAAATTCATTGTGAAACAATATTATAGTAGAGATCTAAATACAATCTTGACACTCACTCTATCGCGAACACTAAGTTTACGAGACTTCTAATTCATTGAGAACAGTTCAATGAATGCACAATAATTCGCTTATTACTATAAGCTTTCCTAAGTAGTTATACGAAGAACATTTACGCATCTAATACTTTACTTACGTCATATGTACGAGAATAATAATTTACTAGTTAGTCCGAAAGAAAAGAAAAAATATACTAATTACAATTTTAGAGTGTTAGATTTTATCATTACAGTGTGAGATGCTAGATATCAGAACAACCTATTAGTTAGCAGCAAAAACTAATGAAGATTAACTTTTGAGACAAGTGTCGCAGAATGACTTTCTAAACGTTTGAGCATCACTGATGTCGTATGTCTTCGGCTATTTCATCCTTTTTGTATAATATAAACTTTGCTTCAATATAAAATAATCAAAAGGATAACAAGAACAAATGCCTTAAAGAGCTAAAGAAAATCATTCTACAAATTTAATGAATTTCGTCCGAAAAGGTGATTGGTGAGATCCATCGGCTCCGACTGGTGACAGGCAATTTAATAATAAATTTCTTTTGACAATATTACTCTTAACAGTCTACCAGATTATAATTTTTACACCAACCACGCTCTGCTCTGTATGCTGTCTACGAACCGTTTCAGTGTAAATAGTACTTGAAACTAAACGAGGCACCTTTCGGAAATGACAAAGGTCTCAACTACCAATGTACACAGTACAACGTAACTACAGAGTATGGACGTGCGTGGTGCTAGAAGAAGCTTGTACATTCAGGTTGGTTATTTGTGGTGTCGGATTGTCTCCGTAGCTTAGAGTTTTTGTCTTTATTGACTGAGTTTGTCAGTGGAAGTCCGTTCTCGTTTCAACTGGATGGTAAGAGAGAAGAGGAAGACGTTGAATCGTCCAAGTGCGCGTAAATCCCAAGTGAGAAATCGTGTGCTGTTTCATGTTTTGTATAACTAGATTCACTAGATTAAATTACAAATTTCTGATGTGCTGGCCAATAATATGATTATATGCGAACTACGCTTGCTAAAGAGCCTTAACTGCGAATGTGGGAGTTCTGAAAATGGTAACCTGTATTTTTTATGACGATTATTTCTCAATACGTAATGCTCTTGACTTTCTCACATGAAGTGAGATTAAATTTGTTTATTAATTGATGTCACTTAAACGAAGAGTTATCAAGTTTCTAATTTTAGAGATGCGGTGTTCTATGTGCATCATCATAGAGCACAAGCACGCAGTTCATGATGCTATTCTTTATTGTAGTAGTATGTGAAAGTAGGTCATTCATTTATGGATGTTTAACAAATGTTGAAAATGAGTACGAAGGAATTTAGAAAACTAGAACAATATCTAGCAATGAACATCGGAACGCTATCGTGAAAATTATTCACACCTATAGCCTCTGAACGAATGGAAGCGCTGCAGCTCATTACAGTGTTACTGCAACCATGTGTGTAGAACAAGTTCTCGTCATGTCATATTTTATCGAGTTGAGAGGCTAGACATGTTTTGGAACCACGTTGAGCATCTATAAGACCATTTTTTTAAAAAATTGTGGCAAGCTCATTGCATACCCCTGTGCGTCAGACGCAATCGCTACAGCGGCAGAATGAGCCCACTTATGTACACTTGAGTCAGCGATTTGCTCAAAGTTATGGCGAATATCTTTTGGTAAGGAAAAAGATTTTTCTCGATTCATTCGAACATTGAACACTGAATGACTGCTTCTGAACAGTCTCGTGCCCATGCCATATTAGAAGACGTACGTAATATGAGAAAGCGAACCACTGCGATGCTCGATCGCATGCCTAGACAACTCCAGGAGCTACTCTGGACTTAAGATTGTTATTGTGACGTATCCTCCTTCTAATTGCCCTGTATTGATCTCTATATTAATATTTTGGGGATTGCAGAAACTATTTCGGAAGCAGCGCCTCAAATGGTATAAAGCGGGTGCGTTTCCTGGGTAGCTTTGATACGTGACAGGTCAATTGTCTGTTAGCTATTGACTGTTTTTACTGTTGTTTTTAAGGAATGCGACCTACTTATATAAACGTATTGGTTGTACAAAGCCATGGGTTCAAAGTGACTGGAGTGTTTGATTGCTAGACCCATGCCTTGATACAAGTATAAATGTGGTGCTATATGTAGAGTATCGGCCCTTTCAGCCACGCAGCGTATTGTAGCCGTCCTACTGCACCGTCACACAGCTCTGCTCCGTATTGTAGCTGCGCTACTGCACCTTTGCATAGCCCTGCTCTATTGTAGCCATGCTACTGCACCGTCGCATAGCTCCGAAGACGACCATGTCTGGCCAGTTTGATTAAGGTGTGTTCTGCTAAAGGTTTGTTAGTAAACTCTTAGATTATAGAATTTCTTTATTAAATTATGTAAACATTAACCTGCTTATATGCAAATTAGGTATAAGCTATCTGTTTTGTGACTGGAAGTAAAATTTGTAATGGAGATCTGTAATATTTTCGCTATTTTATGTGGTGCTCAATGTGTGAATTTGTTTGCAATTTTTTAGTTAGGTGCAATAGCTACCAGACAATTACAAACAATTAATTACTTGCATTGATTAATTAATGCTCTAATGCAATTATTTAATTCTATTGATTAAAGACAATTAATTACTACCTGATAATTAATTACTTGGTGAAAATTATTAGTTGTATGTTTCTTTGAAAATTATAAATTTGGCCAGGATTTTTACCGTTTTCCTCAATTTAACTGGAGCAGAATTCCACTAAGTCACGTAGAGGGGTTAACAGTTGTAGTCTTTGCAAGAGGAGCTTGGGGACGCTACGCTCAGTAATGGAGATATTTACCTGCATGAGGTGGTGTTCGAGTGTTACACATCATTCTATGGATGGGTTGTCTAGATTTAACTAACGCGTGCAGCTGCTCGTCTGCTAGAGTTATTGACTTGTTTTTTTTGTGCCATTCAGTAGACGAGTCATACAAACTGCATACAAGATGCAATATAGCAACAGTGCTGCTCAGCAGCCACCATCTCTACTGTCACACCTCACCAAGCTCTTCGAGAGCTACTTGTCAAAGCGCTCAATAGCTGTACACATAGCTAGCGAGTAGAGTGGTATATATTTTCATTTTATTGTGTACAATAAAATATTACTTGTGTTAGATTGTTCAAACTATTCAATGAGTATTTTGCATTATATTTACCTTCTCATTGCCTTGATTGTTGTTTACAAATTGGACAGTTAGAAGTTTCATTATAGTAGAAAAACATAACCTGTCTCTGAAAACTACTATAAACTTGCTTTGCCTGAGACAGAGTAGGCTCATATTTTACTCCATTCCTTGATATTTTTGATTTTTATAATGCGTATATAACTTGTGCTCCAGAATTATCCGTTTGTATTGTCA
>VCRD01003015.1:0-29667 GCA_006783055.1 Trinorchestia longiramus | reverse complement strand
TGTGTGACACTCCTAGCTATGGCACAGATTCGAGAGCTAGATCAGTTTGCATTTCACGCTCAAAATACAGCGGGTTGTCTTCCTAGCATTTGCTCACTATTACAGTGGTGTGTCTTTCTAGCATTTGCTCACTATTGTAGTGATTTGTCTTTCTAGCATTTGCTCACTATTGTAGTGATTTGTCTTCCTAGCATTTGCTCACTATTGTAGTGGTATGTTGGCCAGCTTGAGCTCACTATTGTAGTGGTGTGTCTTCCTAGCATTTGCTCACTATTGTAGTAGTGTGTCGTGCCAGCATGTGCTCACTATTGTAGCGGTGTGTCTTGCCAGTAGGTGCTTACTATGTTAGAGGTCCGCTGCAGAGCATGTGCAGTATTGTGCACTGATTAATGTAATTTTACTGTTGGTATTTACCTCTATAAAATTGTTCATTGGGGCGTGCATTATGGAAGACTTTATTGCACTGTGATTCATGCTGTGAATTTATTTTTAATAAATATATGAATACATATTTTATATCCTGGAAATACGTTTCATTGATCCAATCAAATATTTCTGTTCTCTATTTGCTCCATTGCTTTCAAAGCTGCAGCTACGTAAGACTAGCAGCTCGAGTGTTGTACTCAACCTTTTATGATGCACTTCTGCAGTTTCAGGTGAAAAATAAAATTCTACTGCACTATGAATGACAGTGCGTGTAGTATGACAAAATATCACCTTTTCCTGAATATGTTTTGCTCAAAAAGTTAACGCTGAAGAAACAGATATACTTCATTGGAAAGATTATAACTTCAAGTTTAACAGTACCTACATCGGGTGTTGGAAAAACTGCTTCTTTTTCCATACAATTCATGTGTCTTGGTTATGGCTGTCTACGGTGATATTTCGTTGTTTAATTTCTTCGAGACTTAGCAAATCTACACACTTCCTGGATTTCTTGCCCATGTATACAGAAAACTTGAGGCATTAACTCTACAGCGGTAACTCAAGCTGGGCACGTAGAATGTCCCTTGTTGTGTTGTACGCTGGGTTTATTTTAATCAGAGACGCTGCATGCTCCTTTTTTCTACCGCTTTTCTTTTATTGGAAGCTGGCGTTTCATTTAACTGACGTTCTGCACGAGGACTTGTATTCAAATTTTTTCGCTTCTCTGAGATGTTGCGTGCGACTATTGTAACGTTTCATAAGAAGAATAAGCCTTAGATATCATTTAACACTGCTGAGCAAAACTTCCACATAACTATGTAACACATTGACTAAGACTGCAGAAATGGAGAAAGTGACGAGAAAAATGAACGGAAATGTGGTTAGGAAACGTTCGTAAGTCCGTCAAGATTCGTTATGCATTAAAGCGAGTTGCTCACATCTGAGGAAAACGTACACAAGTTCATCACTAGTTCCATTATTCATTTAAAGTTACATTAATAAATGCTTCGAAGCATTTTAAGTTGATCGAGTTGCCGATTGAACTTAATTTGTGCGACTGCATATCGAAGACTTCTTGTCATTTGATGCAACATGATCACAAAATTGGAATGAAGCACAATTTTTGTAAATTAGGGTTCTGTCGAATTTACTTCTTGACCCATTATCTCCCATAATTCGAATTTTTTGCTTCTCAGAATCCCACCATAACGTTGGGATCTAAACACATTGCAATCATCAGAATTTATTTTTGGAAATAAACGAAATATGGGGTGATTTCATTTGAGATACATATCAAAACACTCATTGACAAATAGAAATAAAATAATTGTTCGTTGTGACAAAACTGCATATGATGTAGAGAAAATTAAAATCCATGCTCAAACATGTATATTAATCAAAATGAACAATATCTAAACAAAAATAAACTATTTAAATCAAATTAAACATACAATCAAAATAAACAATACATAAATTAAAATAATTTCAAATGTATTACGAATCTCAGTTTACTACATAACTTCAGCTACTTTTCTTAAGATAACAGCATACGCAGACGAAACAGCTTACGCACACGGTAGCATTGCATTTGGAACAATATGTCCTTGGCCTAGCAGTGCAAGGCTTGGCCTGACACCTTTGATCAGCTCGTTTCATCATGATGTGTCCTCTGGAGTCAAACCGAACGTCCGGCGAGTTTCGTCAGGGCCCTGGACATGATCGCTTTTTAGCTGGTGGAAGCCTGTTGCAAGCTAGTTTCAAATATGACCTGCATATGTCTCTTCTAAATGATAACAGATCATTACAGGCGGCAGGTTCTTTATCGTCAATGTGAATCAATTTATGTATATAATATATGCATTCACTACTGACATGTCTACTATGCGAGTGAAAAGTGGCCAATACCACTTCTTATCTCGGATTGTTGTTGCAAATTTACTGATCACCCAATCATGTTTATCGACACCGTCAGTGAATGGGGAGTAGTTTTTGAACACATTAAGTTGAGAAACTGAACCTCTTACTTTCCTTTCCTTCTACAACGTTGCACTTTTTGCAAGGGTTCAAATGAATCATTATAATTAGTTCTAACAGTTACACATGTATTGTCCAAACATTATACAAAAAGAACTTCCTCATTAATGTCGAATCGGTGGTCGTATTTTCTTCTCTTTTGCTTTTTCATTTCCTTTGATCCTATCAGAGGGCATTTGTTTAGCCTGCTTTCAAACACTGTTCCAGTTGTTTGAAAGGCAGTGTTGCGAAGATTCACTAATAATTCATATCCAGTGAATAAATTATCAAAAAACACTATGTGGCGGTAGTTCTTCTACAGCATCAAGCATGTTCAGTACAACTTTTGATCCAAGTAGTAAATCTGCACGTTCATTATCAGAAGAGCTCTTGCTGCAATAAAGATCAAAGTTGTAACAGTAGCCAGAGATACCGCATAATGCCCAAAGCTTATAACCAAATCTTATAGGTTTACTTTAAATGAATTGTTTCAGGGCGTTATGGTCATAATACTTTATTATCATTTTATCCACAGCAAGGTGTTCTTTAAAAATACCAAACTTCATGAATGATTACTGTGCTGCTGAACTCAGTTTTCTTACCTTGAAACCTTTATCATGTTTATTAGTCTCAGCTTCTTCATTGTTGCAGAGATGTATAATACTTTTTATAGCTTGAAATTTCGATCTTGACATTGCATCCTTCACAACTTGTATTCCTAAGTTTTCATCATTCAACCAGTAGTGTTTTTCCGAGGGTAATGAGAGATAATCAGAAAATAGTAACACCAATGAATAATTTTATATATGAGTTTATTGTGGTGCTGAGTTTGTTCTTACCTACAGTAGCATAACGAACACTTTCTTTGGCGATAAGCTCAAACATTTCTTCGGAAAATATTTCTTCAAATATGTCGACTGGAGTTATGCATTCAAGTTGTTCTTTCATCTTCTTAATATTATTTTCGTGTGCTTGAGTACGTTTGTGAACTTTTGTATATTCAGGTACCTTGCACCTCCATATTGGCTCTGAATTACGAAGTTTTCTTTTTTTTTCGTCGTGGTATTTTTTCTGCGATAGTTTTAGATGTAGTAACATCATTTGTTTCTATGGTAGTGTCAATTACAAGCATAATAGCAGCGTTCAATTTTCTGATCGCGTAAACAAGTTGAGATACGTGTCACTTATGATGCAACACTTCATTCCAGTGATCTCATAAGATCAGTCAAGTTTTAAATACCTCCCTCTCGGTATAGTATAGTATAATATAGTATATATACTATACTATACTATTCAAAACAATATATATATGTATTGTTTTGACACTTGATGTGCTAAATTTATGATTTTTATATTATCTAATCGTTTTGTATGATATTATTTCACTAGGTGTAAATTAATTTGATTTTTCTATAATTTTGGTGGTCTGAGTCAATTTTTTGCACTTTTAACGTTCATATTTCTCCACTTTAGAACTCACGGATTATCAAACACCTGTAGATTATTAGGGAAAAATACCTAATCAATTCAGCAAGAAGGCTAGATACGTATAAATATAGCCAGTTTAATCACAAATTTAAATTTTATTGAGTGATCTCAAATTAGGTCAATGGGAGATAATAGGTTAATGTATTATACATAATAAGGGTATACAAGCTTTTGAATTTGCATGGTTTTTCTGACATGAGGTTGGAATATAATACCTAAATGTTGAACAATGCTTGTGACAAGAAAAATGAATTCAATTCTGAAGAACCCACGATTGAGGTTCATTGCAGTTTTGTATTCCTCATGCAATCACCATCTTTATTAGACGCTTTTTAAAATTTAAGACTTCAGACACGAGCTTCAGTTTTAACTTCTGTAGAAAAAGAAAATGAGCCTCAAGTGATCCTTTTGTAGCTGTTCTTAAGTCTTCCTCAGTTAATTCCCAAGATTCATTTTTAATTGCATTTTGTTCTACTCTGGAAGACACAGTCCTCATTTCCGCTGAGGTCACTTCTGTAATAGCAAGTCCCAAGTCATCAGAGTTATTCACAGGCTCAGAAGTTCTTGATTCTGAAGGCGTTGTGCTGCTGATGTCAGTTGATCTAGCGCCATTTGCTCTGGTGGGCAGCAAGCTGTACAGAGTACACATGAAATCAACGCTGTCTGGCGAAGGTGGGAGCTGCCTCTGGTACTGTGTGCCCTCTGGTGGTTGATCGCAGCACCTGGACAGAGCTACTAGCACCGCAGGCCAGTTGTGAAGCTCGTCGTCCATTGCAGAGGCCTCGAATTGTAGTACCTTTGGACAAAGTCTACGCCATTCAGTAGCTAAAAATTCCAGCGTAGGTAAGTCACTTTGTGCAGTCATGTCAGCGAATGAAAAATCTTTCTGAGGAATTTCATTTTCTTTTTGGTGTGCAAAATTGAAAAAAAATTCTTTCTGCTCACTGTCAGTTCTGACAAATCTGTTCATGGGAACTCCGCCCTCTTCCCCTGCATCAGTCTGGTGCTCGATCACATCTCCCATGTAAATGCGTCCTGAAAAACAAGTGAGTTACCATACATTGGGCAAATTTACCTTCAAAAGTTATTTTCCTTTGATCGCATAATAGTCACATCATGAAGGAGCTTCCAGCTCTACCCGAATGTCTATTTGTTGATGTGAATGTGGAGCGATTTCCTTTGTTGTCATGAAGCAAACAAGTGTTTGAGTTTTTGTGTCTAGCTGACTCGTTCAAGTAGTAGGTTTGTTGCTTGAGCTGTAATGAATAGGTGACATTGATGTTATTGATTATAGTATTTTTATTCATATATAAGGTCAATTTCTTGAGCTGTAGTGAGCAGCATTGATGTTATTGATTATAGTATATTTATTCAAATACGAGGTTAGTTTTTTAAACTGTAATGAGTAGGTGACATTGAAGTTATTGGTGGTATGAAGCCGCAGAGTACAGTAATACCTCAGAAGTCGAACACAATTCGTTCCAAAAAAGTGGTCGCCTTCAGAACTGGTCGACTTCCGAACGAATTTCCCCCATAAGAAATAATGGAAACGCAATTAATGTGTTCGAAGCCCCACTCGACAAGTACAGTACAGGTATATATAAGTAATATGTAGTTGTTACACAGACAGTAACTCATAAAGTTAAATTGGTTTTCTTCAGTAAATCCTCGTATATTTGGAGCACCTTTTCACAGATGAACGCCTCAATGATACTATCACCGCGTAACTGTTTCTCATTTATGAAGATCAACAATAATTTCTCTAATTCTTCCAATATCTAAGGCCTTTTCTTCGTCAATGAGGTTACCCCTTTTGCAACATTTGCTACTTTGAGCTCTTCTTTCTTCATCAAAAACGTTGATATCAATGACTTAGCCATGCCGTACTGCGTAGTAAGATCCGAAACACGCACTCCACTCTCAAATTTTGCAATGATTTCCTTCTTCAGTTCGATCGTTCTTCTAACATTCTTCCTTTTCACTCGCCCACTATCACTAACATTCTTCTTAGGACCCAATTTTAGCGGTTTAGAGCGCAAATTAATCAAATACATAGAAAAATGAAATAGCGTATAACGCTGTGTGAGTTCACATGTGACTAGAACAGGGGTCACCAAACGACGGCCCGCGGGCCGAATCCGGCCCGCGACGTCAGTTCACCAGGCCCGTTGACGTTGAACTGACGTCGCTTCCTCGGCTCGTGGGCTTCCTCGGCTCGTTCTGGCTTGCAAGTATTGAACAGAATGATTATGCGGCCTGCGCTCGTCATTCTTTCAGTTATCCGGCCCACTGTGAAAAAAGTTTGGTGACCCCTGGACTAGAACAACGGACGGCGCGTGACTGCCGACGCTCGATTTAGCGCGCTTTCCACTCGGCTTGGTTCGACTTTCGAACACTTGTTCGGCTTCCGGGCCGAAAATCACCGATATTTTTCGCTCGACATCCGATTTATTCGACCTTCAAGCCGTTCGACTTTAGAGGTATTACTGTAGTTAGTTTGAGGCTTTCTCTTCGATCCTTTTAACTCAGTGTAACGACCACTATTTGTTGTTACAATCCATGCTTGTGTTTCTGATAACTTTGAAGCGATTTTTTCAATTGATACCTAATACCCTGAAGGTTTAGTTATTCCTATTCATTTTCATTGGAAAGCATCAAATTAGTTTTGGAAATTTTTAAACTGGTAGAAATTGAATCAAAATGAAGTATATAGATAAAAATTCTTCAAAATGCGTGTTAACCCATAAATTAAGAGAAATGATAGCGAGAACAGAATTATAATAGTTTGCATTTTTTGTGTAAAATTAGCTGTCTCCGTGAGTTTTTTTTGGCTCAAGTCAGTATGTCAGTTCCTCATAGTAACTTTGAAGAATTCAAATAGCTCACCTGTGCTAGTCCAATGAGTTGTGTTGGGGATGATCCCAGCAGAGAGCTTCATGAGGTCCCTTGTTAGAGGGACGCCAGCCAGCGAGCCTGGACTGCACGCTGCGATGCATAGCAGCAAGACTAACATCGCTGCCCAACTTCTTCTGAGGCTTGAAAAGAAGCACTAACATTACATTCAACTCACAATAACTGGCTGGTAGGAAAACTCTTGCACCAGTATATCTTTGAGTATTCACCGTGCTGTTCATGAAAGAAAATTACTTGGCATACATGCATGAACATCAAATACTGACCTTTCTGCTGTGTAACTAGGTAGAGTTCTTATTCTATAACTGATTCTGAATTTGGGAGCATTTATTTGAATTTGACGCGTAACTCTCAGATACACTTCAAGTCGAGGTTTAGTATGCTCATGACGTATTTTTAGCGTATGGAGATCGTCTCTAAGGAATTTGAAATTATTATGAAAATGAACCATAATAGCCACAGCATCGTAGACTTAACACTCTTTGGCTTCAAATTTAACGGAACATTTTTTTGCAGGGACTTCAAAAACATGTGCAACAGTGGAAAAATACGGTCAAGGAAAAGGGTACGATGCCGCGACATTAGTTTGGAAGGGTGTTTCTGTCGGTTAAAGTTAATTTCCCTTTGAATTGGAATAAGCGTTTAATTTTCGTTCGTAAATATGTGAAGATAAATCTTGAAAACAATCCTCAGGTGTCACTTCCGCCAGAACTGAATTGTGATTTAAACGCCTTATATATACATACATACATGCACTTCTGTACAACGCAAATACGTGAAATGAAAGCTGTTGCGGATATCTTTATGAGGAAGGTAACGACCAGTATGTACATATACTCAACTTGAGTGAATCAGAGATTTGTTCTTCTGGACCCAGCTTTAAATTTCAACGAGAATAACATAGTTGGGTTATGTTAATTTACGTGCATAATTTAATGGCACAACAGCTACAGAAACATGTTTTACGGTTCAGATCGATGGCTACATGTGGGAAATATTTAACCGAGATTAAGTCTATTTCGTCAGTTGGATTTATTTTGTAATCAGTTACACCTTTCGAGTACATATTTGTTCAGTTTGACAATGCTTTGTTAGTGAAGTGCTTCTATTATTGTTGATGAGTGCTTCCTATTGTCGAGTCTGCTTACAGTGGAGTAAGACTAGACTTCTGATATCATGCTAAGCCACGTTCATGGTCCGCATCTCAAACACTTGGCTGTTTAATCGATTCTAAAGGTAAATTTACCCATAAGCCCTACTCTTCTACGAAAGCATAGTTGATGTCTTCTGGAACTTTCAAAAGAAAGGTTTTGTCACATTCTTCTTCTTTATCACCATAGTATGTTATTCATTAACTAAAAACTTATGCATAACCTATATTAAATATACATCAGCTGTTATTGAATATCTTGAATTCCTGTAAACTGCTACCAGCATATTTAATTTCTGAATGAAGGCGAGTATGCATACAATTATCGGTACAAATCTGGTGTGACTAAAGGTGTTAGAATATAGAGTATGCAAGTGCTCCCACGTGAAGATTGTGTGTATAGAAGAGTGTTAATCGTGCAGTAAATCTATCTAGAATGTTACAACCGTACCACCTGAGTGACTAGTGTTTCCCGTACCACCCGAGTGACTAGTTTTGACCGTACCACCTGACTGTGGCTGCCCTGCATGTATTGACCAGCACACGCACGGTGCTGGTCAATATGCGTGACTGTCACACATGTTCCATCATCAGAAAACTTTCTTTATAAAAACTACATAAATTGCGACACTACGTACAATGTGAACAGCTGCAGAGGTTTCTGAAAGACGTCTCAAGTCTTCAGGGTCTGCAGGTTTGAAGATCGTGCTTCCTTGAGTGAAGAATGAAATTAGCTGTTGGCTTCGCTGCCTCTTTCCTTTTGTAGTCTCGGATAACCCTGTTCCGAAAAGAAAATTCGCCCCGAACTCTAGAAAAATGTACAACTCTCTCTAAATTAACGGAACGAAATTTAGAACATCGGAGCAGAGACGATTCAAAGGAGAAATTTGCACATCACTGCTGAAGGAAATCTACGCCTTTACTCAAGTTTAGTGTTTTTTCAGAGCAGTGTGTCGGTGTGTTTCCATTCCACTGGCCTATTAGACGCAGAAATTTTGTGCAGCTTTCCAAAAAATTCCTGGAGCACAAAGGGTAGAGAGCAGCAGCTCATCAGCCGTCCTGACATCCCATCACTCAGGCTGTGGTGGCAACCGCTGGACGCGTTCACGCTGTGCTGCTCCGTGATCCGCTTCCTGAACGTGCTCAGCGTCAGCTTAGTAAATTATGAGACATGATGCCAGTACTCGTAATTCCTATATGGTTACAACATCTAACTTATGACCTCGAGTTCTTAGAGTTTGCGATCCTTACAGTAGGACAGCGCAATGTGGTTCTAGGGTTAAGCGCCTTCAGTGTCACTGATCAGGTGTGAAAAATTATAACTGAATAATTCGAGCTTAGAAAAAATCTACTTTGAAACAATTCATCAATTTTTTTTGTCGATAATTGTATAGTGTTGCATGAAATTTTACCAGTAACTAATTAATGGTGTTCTACTATCAATTATTATTGATGTATAATTACTTTTGACAGGCATTTCATTCTACATTTACATACCTCTGCGTGTGTATTTCTTAATAATAGAATACGATTTAAGCTCGAGAATGAGCTGAAAAATAGCATTCCCTTCGATTGTGAAGGCAGAATTTTCTTAAGAGACATCAATATGAGAAAATTCGAACATCTTCCAAAATTCGCCACACACCCAAATTCCTTCCGCGTGTAGCACGTGTGCCAGGTGTATGCACGCAGCACGTGGGCATGGTGTGTGCACGTAGCACGTGCGCCCGAGTTCCACCTGCCCCTCCTCACACACCACCATACGGCGCACCTTAACCACCAGACTCAACGCATGCTCTACTTTAGATAATTTTCGCGAACGGAACATTTCCCTCTTCATAGGAGATAAATTTGTTTCATTTTTTGCGAAGCAATGTCCAGTATTGTGAAAACGCTCAGCTTTGGAACACAAATGAGAGTCAGAGACAGCCTTAAATATTAAAAATATTGTCATGAATTTATCTAATGAATAATGCTGTTATTCCCTATAATGTTGACTGGATCATACAATATGTATCTCATTAAATCAGACAATGTTTATCTCATTGGGTCATGCAATATCCATCTAATTGGATCATGGAATATTTATATTTTTGGATCATATAATACCGTTTCGGTTGCATCAAAATATAGGTAATTACTAGAAAGTCATCCATTTTTTAAAATGGGAAATATTGAAAGCTGCAATTTGTAATCAGTAACAATAATAAATGTCGCATTTAGAATGTCGTATAACTTATTTCAATTGATAGATAATGGCACAGTTTATAGAAAAGCCAACAACTTCCAATAAAGCCACTAAGTAGGATTTTAAGAAAGCACTATATTCTTGAATGATGCAGAAACATGATTCGCAATAGTGAAAATAATTCATAGTCCTAAATTGTGCTCTATTTTTTTATGGCGCAGGCACGAACTCGGTAGTTTTGACAAACTTTTGTTGGCTTTCCTAGACGGCTTACAATCTACTCGGAATATTCCCCCGGAGCCTCGCACAGTAGAGCGCATCCAGTAAACACTTGGGATTTTGGATGACACGAATTACTGTTTGGATACGGCTTTTGTTACTAAAACCTTCTCATTTGTTACAATAATTGTTCTCAGTAGTCATCTTGAGATGTCAAAACAGTAGCTGGTTCATTCAACACTAGGAAATCAAACGGTTAGTGTCATAGTAATAATAATAGGGGAAGAACTCATAAACTTTGTGAAAACTATTATCGAACAGTGGAAAACTGGCATTAGTTACAAGAAAAAATAAAAGAACCTATAAATTCCATGCCCTACAATTCCTCTATTTATTCAAGGATATAAAATATCAGGAACTGTTGAAAATAAAATAAGATCTGGCGCACCACGCAAGATTTCCCCTAGATCCCTAAAAAAATCATACGAAAAATCGAAAATAACACAATAATCACCATAAAGGAGTTTGTAGTGATCACTCTCATAATCACTCTCCAGTCCCAACCCTCAGACATCTCTTATCTCTGACCAGACATTGAATATCTTTATCTTACTCAGAGTGAGTGCCTTGTTAGAAGGTGAGAAAAATCACAGGAGCGTGATTACGCAAACCAGGTTTATTTCAGTGAACACAATGTGGTTATAGTACAGACACCAATGTCTACATGGCAACGGCAGGCACAAGAATGGGACCGGAAGTCCGGAACCAGAGAACGCGCTGAGACAATGGTTCTCTACCACTAGCTGACTCTAAACGCATTCTGTTACAAGAGTATTCATCACAGCGTTACACATTAACCTTAAACATACTAAAGTCGAACACATTCAAGGTGGAACATTTAAACATTCAACATGCCTGAGGGAGTAAGGGACTGTCGAGAAATCCAATAGGAGAAAAAACAATTAAAGACAGGATTAGCTTACAGTTTCTATTTAGACATTTGAACATGATACCAGTTATTATTTCTTCGTTGCGCACGTCTTGTCGGCAGGGCGCCGGGACGTATAGAGTTGGAGCGCGTGGCGAGTTGGTAACGTGCACTTCTTGTTAGTGCGTGAGTTGTTTAAGCTCCCATCCTGTCCGCAGACAGGATGGTTGGTTCCTGCTTCCTTTACTCTGCTGTTGGTTGTGAGTTGAAGTATTCAGTTGACTTCTGAAGCCCAGTGTAGAGAGTGTGTGACGCCGGTCGGTCGGTCGGTACCAATAGGAAAGATTTGAGAGAGAGTTTGGCACAGGGTGTACCTAAGTACAGGGGTGAAACGGAAAGGGATACTAGGAGGGGAATAGAAATTAGCGCTCCGCGCACATGTATTGAGTGGTGGGGGTCTGTCGTTGGGGTTTGTTCTTGTAGGTGGTCTCTATAAAGAGTTGTTTTGTTACCCTAGAGGGGTATTGATGCCAGGTACGGCGGTGTGGGGTGTCATGTGTATTTGGGTGTTGGAGGGGGGCCGAGTATTTTTGTTTTCGAGCTTGGGAAAGCTCTGTGTGGTATTTGTCTAGTTTCTTGTGGGAATGTGAGGTGTAGGTATAATTGTGGTTGCATGTGTTCAATGTTGGTCCATATTCTTTTTGCGTGTTCGTGTAAGAGGGTGTTGATGGGGCGCTAGTTTGGTTTGGCTGTGTAATTGACCTGATGTGTTAAAGTCGTGCCATTCTGCGTTTGTGATGAATCGTGTTGCTTTGTTTTGTACACTTTGTAATTTTGAGATGGAGGATGGCGATAATGTGTGGAGTGGGATGGCTGGGTAGATGAGGGCTGATTGTACGTAGGCCAGGTAGAGCTTCCTTTTTGTGTCGGGGTGCATGTGTTTGAAACGGTATAGGCGAGAGAGGTTGTTTTGTGCTATTGCTTTCCTCTGTGTGATGTGTGAGGTGTATCCCTGGTTGCTGAGGTGGAGACCTAAAACTTTGCCTGATTTATCGTACGGGAGTGGGGTGTCGTCTACGTGCACTTCGTGTTTCCTGCGGCGGCTGATGGCTACGGCAGCCACCGTAGTCGAGTGGTCTGCGGCCCGTGTTCTGTATCGGGTCTCTGCTTGTGCAGAAAGACTTCTGCGGGTTCGAAACTCGGCCATGAATACGAACTGTTTCTCGTTTCACGCCGTGAGCTCGCACTTATCGGTAAGACCTCAACTCCCCGCCCATGGACACATCCCAGGATCGTCGCATGGAGCTCACCATCATCCTTACTCAAAGAATGTTAACCTTAAGAATTTGAAAAACCAATGTACTAAATGTCTATGTACTGTGTACTTGATTGGAAATAAAGATTGTTGTTTGTTTATAAGTTTGAATTTGTTTGAATCTTCCATTTCCTTTCAAAGGCATTGATCTGGGCTATTGCCCTTGATGTCAAACGTGCAGCCATGTTGTGGGAGCTGGGGCTGAATGTGATTTGTGTTATGTCGTCGGTGAATGCAATATAGTCGGTGTTTGGTATGGGTGGGGGGAGGTCGTGTGTGTAAAAATTGTAGTGCTTGGGAGATAACTGCCCCTTGTGGCACCCCTGATTTTATGGGGAAAGGTTGTCCTGCGTGGTTTGCGATTCTGATTGCAGCGGTGCGGTCTGAAAGGAAGTTTGTAAGAATTTTTGTGAACAGTGGATCAAGGTTAAGTTGCGATAATTTATATTTTAGGCCTGTGTGCCAGACTTTATCGAATGCTTTGGATATATTTCGTAAGATGACGTCTATCTTATGCCGTTGGTTTAAGTGGATGTGCAGTGTCTCATGTAGGGTGGCAAGAGCAGTTTGTGTTCCTCTTCCGTTTCGGAAGCCGTGTTGTCTTTTGTTGTATATGTTGTGTATAGTGAGATGGTCTGTGAGTCTGTAGGTGAGGATTTTGTCTAGGAGTTTTCCGTGGATGTCGAGTAATGATATTGGGCGGTAGTTTTTTATTTCGTGTTGTGAGGTGGACGGTTTAGGAAGGAAAATCATGATGGCGTGTTTTAATTTGATAGGGAAATATCCCGTGAAGATTGCGTTGTTGAATATGTATAGTACATAGGTACTGGAACATGTTGAGGGGGAGTTGTTTCAGGTGGTGTGTCGTGATTTTTATGTCCTGGACCTTTTTATGAAAATGTTCGTAGTGCTTGTTTGAGTTTTTAAAGTGTGTAACGCCGAGCACTGCATCCCCATTATATAGGGCAGTTGGCTAGGCACTGCTGCCTGAGCGTGACCGCTCATTGGCTAATGACAGCTAGCCTCACTCGGGATTCACTTCTTTTGTCCTAACAGCTAGCCTCGTCGTGAGGTTTGCTTGTAGTGGAGCCATGCGATTCACTACAGATGCTTCTCCGCTGTTTTTTGAAAGAAACGGGCGTAAAAGTTCAATTTGTTTTGGTGTGATGATGGCGTGATGACCCTTGGTATTTCGGGCTCCTTTGTCAGTCAAACGTGGTATTGACCGCATGACGATTGTGCACCGTCGACTGAAGTACTAAGGTGCTACCAGTAACGCGTGTCCGATGATGTTAGTTAGTTGTTTGCGTTCTTAGTTAGAAAGCCGCTTCCTTAGTTAGGAAGTCGTAGTAAACGCAACCGTGTATCCTGCGTGTGAGACGGTATGGCGCGTTGAAAGAGCAGTAGCAGCTCTGTGACGACATTGTGAGTGATTAATCGACATTTCATTTGAACGGACTAGTAAACAGGCAAAATTCAAAAACATATTCTCCTTTCAAACACCCTCCAGAAAATATTTTCGAAAAAACTTCTATCGCGAAAAACTTTCATTGTGGATTGGGCTGACTGGAAGGTCATATTATTGGACCAATTTTCTGCGAAGGTAACGTGACCGGGGAAAGCTACTTGGATCTCCTCACTGAGGTAATCGACCCACAACTAAGAGATGCCTACAGGAACAGGTTTAATCGTGTTTGGTGGATTCAAGATGGCACTCCGGACCATAGAAGAATTATTGTTCAAGATTTTGTAATAACAGTAATGATACATGCATAGGTTTGCATATTTCAGAATGATATATCAAGTGTATGTACCGTACAATGTATCGAGGCGTGAGTGCCGCACGACGTATCAGAGGTACGTGGTCGGGGCCTCTCGCGCGCCGTCTGGCCACAGTCCGTAAACAAAGTTCTGCTACGTAGCATAACAAAGCCGTGTCGTTTCTAGGCCTGGGAAAAGCACTTCCCTACAGTTACAAGTGTAAGAAACAAGAGAAAAGAATGCAAGGATGCTCATATAAAGGACAGCCACGTGAGGGAGTAGGTGGGACTTGCGAACCAAACCTCAGCAGCGAAGTAGGATTGGAGCTAGGGCAACATCTAGGATTTAGGGGCATAGGTCTAGGGGAATAGGTGGAGTAGGTGTAGAGGTGATGAAAGGGGAATTAAATTAATCATCACACCGACGAATGACAGTAGATCTTACACGTGCACCTACCCGTGTACGTAAGGGAAAATTTATTTGTGCAACATAAAGTAATGGAAAGGGGAAAATCAGCGGTATTCTTTAAGGTGTAGTATCGTGAGTGTTAATCATCGTAGTCCATCATCAGCAACGAATCTCCAGTGTAAGAGAGAGTTCTAAGATTATTATTGTAAAGGTAATCGAGGTTAGCGACGGTAAATTTTGTAATTTGATGTGAACACCTATTGATTTGACTAAATTTTTCCGTGTGCACACTTGACTATTCAGCTATTAAGTATGCAGTTGATCTGGTAATGGTGCATTATTTAATAGTACATCATTTGCCAAAATGTGGCAGATGGCTCACGATTTCCATACCGTGATTATTACAGTAATATGTATTAAATTTTGAGTATTATTATCATCTCGCTATTGCCATTGAAAAGAAAAATCGGGAACCTTTTATCATTTCATGCATTCGACGGATTAGAGTCCCTCCAAGAGCGATCATGTATATTTTCTTGCATTTAATTAATTGTGTCATTTACAAGTATTAATTGAAATATAACGGAAGGACAGTATGCCGAAAAACCATGCTTTGAAACCAAGATTATGTAAATTATGAAAGAGAAAAGAACTCCACCAATCTATGAATGTACGATCAAAAGTAGGTAAAAGGCTTTTCCTTTTTATATTCATTAAATTATCAATTCAATAACAAATAGACAGTATCAATTTATACATAACGCAAAACCAGAAGATTTATTGTTCAAGATTTCTTACGAGAAACTTTTCAAAAACGCGTGATTTCGATTGGTCACGCAATCGAATGGCCACCACGTTCTCCCGATTTCGCACAGTATGTCTTTTTTCTTCGGGACTATTTGAAGGACTTTGTGTTCGACTTGGAAGATAATCATGGGAGATAGGATTACTCATCACGTTGATGCGCTCAAGGAAAATCCTGAACGTATTAGAAGAGTGATGAAGAAAATGAAAGATGTTAACATTGCTCAGAAAAAAAGGTGGACATTTTTGATAGGTAGAAGATGATGTAAAAATGAAGTGTTTGTTATTTTGTTATTGTTTTAGTTATTAATTTCTAACTATCAATGTTTATATTCACTTTTTAACGATATTTCCAGATCGGCTTGAATTTTTTTATTGTAGAAAGAATATTTCTGTTTCTCCGCGCAGGGATAAAATTGGTTGTCTTTGCTGATATGCATTTTGTGCAACAATTAAAATCTGTGTCAAAATATTTCACAGCTGAATAGGAACTTTAATTTCGAAGAAATTTACACCAATAACATTTATGTACATACGTTAGCGAAAGAGTAATAAACATTCAAAACATCGTATACATTTCTTGGGGCCACCCTGTATTCTTTAAGAGTATGAGACAGGCATAAATTTTACTCCAACCAAACTTTAAATTCTCACAAGGAACTCAAAATAAAAATACTGTTTAAAAACTAAGAACTTGGACCGAACAGTTAAAAGTTTTTATGAGTGCAATAATATCAATTCTTAAACAGTATTGTCGCTTAGTTTATTTCTATGTGGAGGGAGGGGTCGACATTAAACCAGCAAGAGAGAATAACATCTTGACCGGGGCGGAAGACGGCAAAATTGCGTTAGAACGAAGAAACATTTTTAGAATAAGAGGATGCCGTTTCAGGATTTCAATGTTTTTGTCACTGTCGTTGAGATACGTCATAACCTGCGTGTCTACTGAGGATTCACTGAATGAACTTTTTTCTTTTCGAAGCATCGGTAGGATGTGCAGACTGAAATATCTAGGGAGAAATTGTGAAGTAATTTTTAAGGGAACTCATCATGTTCTCACGGTCCTACGCTTTGTTGATATCCACCCATCGCAACTTGAAATAAGGATGAGTTGTCGCAGCCAATACGTATAGCGTCATGAACGTCTGGTTCATCAACTTACTGAACGTATTTTTGAAACCTTTTTCGACATGTTTCAAAATCAGAGCAGTTGCAACCACTCCTCGCGAAAATTCATCCTCAACCGTTTCTCAGGCTGTTATTGCCGTGGACCTGAACAAAGAGTCATTGCGTTACAACGACGTTTAAACTCGTTTCAAACATCTTATTTAGACAAAACATTATTTCAATGTGTTTATATACATATATTGTATTCAAATGGAATATTCCAATGTATTTGAAAATACAGTTTTAAATACACTAATGTATTTAAATACGTATTTAAACACAATATGTTGAACTGCTGCCAACACTGAATATAGAATACTATTATATTTTTCAGACAACGATGTACAGAAACTATTATCAAATGTAATGGACAATAAAATCAGTTTACATGACAAAATTTACAGTCCAGGCAATACGATTAGTCCACAAGATTTTACGTTTTTGTCACTACCGGTTCTGCAAAAAAAAAACATAGCTTCCAATCATGGTCAATTTTACGATAACACACTGTAGAAAAAATGACTGGAAACTAATCCCTTCGCGTCAGATTTTTCAATTGTATATTGAATGTCTCAACTTAATGCTACTTTCAGATTATTTAACATTCAACTAGAAAATAATTGTTAGTATTCCATTTGAAAAAAATCCAGAGCAAGTCCGACTCTCCTCGTCAAGAATTAAGTAAAAGTCTCCACTCATTCGCTCTGCTTACAGCAAACAAAATAACTGGTGTTCGAGTACATGCGCTAGTGCAGCGAATACCAAAGCGTTGGCATCGAGATTTGGCTGCAGGCACACGGACCTGCTCACACTCCAAAACCGTGCCACAGACCTATAATAACACCACTGTCCTGAATGTATGATACGAATTGAAGTACATGAGCACTCAAGTAAGTATTAACAATTAGACACGTCATACACAGTCAGATGATAGAGCATAATGAGACCAGCCAGTTCAGCGTTGAACAACTACCAACATATAGAAGGGTTCGTACGCAACCCCATCTTCGTCCATGCCAAGGCTCAACTTAAAGCGGCAGAAGCGTACTTCCATTGAACAGAAGTAGAGAGACGTGGTCAGTCTGAGGTGCAATGAAGCTTCTTCCGCTTGCACACCAAACGCCTGGTTGCACCATATCAACTGTCACCACTATAAAATGCATATTCATAACCAGACTTCGATACAAATATCAACTTAAGAGCGTTGATACATTAACACGTTGGCTCCGATTGCCAGATTGGTGTAAAACTTCACTTTGTACGCATAGTCGCTAAAAGGATCTAAAAAAATTACAGAACCTAACCTAAGTGGTACACATACGTACCATGATGCAAATATCAAAACCTTTTCAACATATTTAACATCAAATTGAAAAAAAAAGCTTCGCGATATTTTACGGTGACCGCATTGTCCTGATCAACCTGTAGCTTGCACTGCCCTACCAGGGTTTGCACAGACGTGTTGCTCTGCATCTTAATAGGCGAAAAATGACTGCGGCTACCAGAGATGCCGTCGAGACCGAAAGGGTAAACTTGAGAGCAAGTCATGTGTATTGATAATGCACTATAAAATAAAAATGTCGTTTTGTATTCAGGATATCAAATTCATTTCTTCAGTCACTAGTTACTTTTATAAAACAATCACTTGAAGGCCATAGATTTTGGATAACGTGCCCCTTAAATTTAGTAATAACTTCATAGGACACTCCTTAGGGCAGCGCAGACAATCTTCAATTTTAAAGAACCTACTCGTTAGTAATGGATGCATCGCGATTTGAAGTAAAAGCTCGACGAGTATCACTGAGCATGCAAAATGTGTCTCTAATGCAATGAGTCGTCAAGCCTGATAGGACAGTTTTCAGGTCATCCAAAAATGACTAGACCTCACGAATTTTGTCGCTCAAATGTAATGAGGAAGTTGAGTGGCACTCCTCTGCAACTGAGCCAAGAATTAACTCCACCTTCAATAAATCTAGCGACTTTCGGAGACCACACAGCCTTTCTCAACAGTAACCGCAGAGCATAATGAAAGCAGAGCAAAAGCGCTCGTGACAACACGATCTTCTCTCGTTTTGAGATACATTAGACAAGGTTCTTGTCTCGCATTGGAGTATAGTTAGTAAATAATAGATACTCGTTTCAAACACACTAACAATTAGTTGATACTTCACACTACGGAGCTAGCCTGACCGTAATCTGAGAATATATCTCTCGCTCATTCATGCAAATTAAAAAATTGCACCTTACATTAGCATTGGTAAAACTAAACACCAACAAAATTTTTTGTTGACTTGCCTTTCAAAAACTACGCAGAGTCCTATTTGACTAAGCCGTCTACTGCCGGTATGGTGTGATTCCATATTATGAATGCAGCCCACAGCAGACAAACTTTCTAGGATAATACCCAAAACGTCAAATCTTTGTTTATTGATTAGCATTACGAACACTGAATGTATGAAGTTCACTTCTGTCAGGGTACCAAAGCTTTCCAAACGTCATTTAAATAATGTCAAGCCTAATGAGTATTAACTACATTCATTAACTTATTTCTCCAGCAAATATGTTAGTAGTGACTAGCTCATAAAGTGTATGCTTCATAGCATCCCAGAACTTCATAAGACACGCACTAGTAGTTACTACTAAGCGCAAACTAAATATCTAGAGACTAGAGGTCAATATCAGTAAAGCCAGCAGGGAAAGTTTACATGCAGAAAATGACTGTCTTCTAACACACGATTACTAAATTCTCCCACCCCTAACACTCCGACCCATTGTAATGAATCACTTCAAACACAAATAATTAGCTTGTATAACAGAAAATAATTACAGTATTACAGATAAAACTTTTAATTAAAAACAGACGAGGACACAAATGATGAGCGGGGAGCTATGGCAGAATCTGCAGCATGATCGGGCCTGATCCGTCACCTGCAAATACAGACACGAAGCATGAATGTCACGATGAAATTCCTTCTAGACAAGGAAAACGAGTGAAATGGATATGATTCGGCTGTTTCATCAGAGTACACAACAACACATACTCTTAACAGCTCACCATTGATGGCCTCAAATTCCTCCTGAGTGAGTTGGTTGCTTTGGCAGGTGTCTTGAGGCTCTGGCAACTCACACTCCTCAAATGCAATCGAAGACACCGATCCAACTTTCGAAGAGCTATGGTTACACGCTGATTGTGAAGGTCTCCGAGGCGTATCATGACTAGAAAATCTGAAATTCTGTACTTGTTTTTTCCCACGACAGCATTTCAACTTCCAAGATTGTTGGTTAGCTGCCTCAACATTTGGTGAATACATTGGAAGCAAATAACTTTGTAAAGACGTAGGAGAATTAAAACCGTCAGATGAATTCGTGACTCCCATTATAGTCTCGTGAGTTTGTATAATAATCAAGTTGTTCTGTTCTTTCGGGACATGCGAAACAGGTTCACTGGAGAAGGAAGGATACAATCTGTCTTTAGTTTCATACGCTGCCCGGGCTGTTGGAGTTGCTACAGGAACATCATGAACCTCACCAGCATTCGATTGGCAAGATAGAAACTCGTTTGGTTTTTCTTCAAAAATAACAGCGCCTTTATTAGCTGTCCTGCTAGATTTTTGAGTCATGATTCCACTCGGAGTTTGCTGCATAGCTTCTGACTCGTCAACAGTACGCATTGTGCAATCTTTTTGAATTGACCGTGGGAGCTCTGGTTGATGACCAAGATAATCTTCGGCTATAGATCTCGATTTTTTAAATGAAACAACGCTGTTAGTCGCAACCCCTACAGAGCTGACACCAACATTGGCATCACTATAGTGAGGGAAATCAGAGGCACTACGAGCAATAGATGAGCAGCCTGAAGTCGAAATGTCGGGAACTGAAAGGTCATCTTGCAAGGAGGGTGTCAAGTAACCACTGTTAGAGCTTATAGAGGGAGAAATTGTGCTGTCGAGCGGAATGCTATCACAGAAATTATGATTATTATAAAAAAATGTGGAAACCCTTGAATTTTGAAAAAGCTCAGTTTGCTGGCAGCCATTTAAATTTATCATATCATTTTTTATATTAGAAAACGTTGCCTGTTCTTCATTACTTTCATTTATTTGTGAATCAAGTACCTCACAAGGGAGATTCTCTGCTACTGGCAGAGTGACAAATTCCTCAGATGTGTCACATAGAGAAGTAATATTAATGTTCGGGTTGCTGGAGTTGACAGAATTCGCAAAGCTTGGACAGCTTTCGAAGCCTGTAAAATTGATAATAGGCTCTGTGCCAGCTGGTGCTCCAGAGCTGCTCTCACGACGCGTAGATGGTCGTCCACATGGAGGCACATCACTGCACATCCGCTCGTCGTCGTCAGCACGCGTCTCAAACGCACGTTGTACTGGAGCAGGTAGCAGGGGCTCGTCTTGCTGTAAAATAAAAACTCCTATTTTGGTACAACTTGTGTTTTTACAGTAAATCCTAATCATTTCATCTAAGGAAAAAAAGGTAAAAAACAACATCGTGAGAAGATTACAAAAATAACACTACACTTGCAGCTGAGCTGGGACCCAAACTACGCAAACAACCTAACTACACCAAAAGAGCACCTGTGCAGTAAAAAATAGAATAAAGACCTGCTTGAAAATGCGCAGGATCATTTTGCCAGCAGGAGTCCAGTGAAGGGTTTTGTTAGACAGCAAGGAAGCGATGGTGCCCTGGTCCAGCGTGCACAGCACTCTCAGAGCAGACGCTCCTGAAGAGAAGTTCAAAGTTCTCTCAATAATATCAAGTTCAAGGAAGTCTTAACAAGAATGAGCAGGAATTTTTTTTTCAATAAAATTTTTGACAACAAATTTAGAAGGGTTGCAAATAAGCAAAGCTTTCATGTCTCTATACAAAACCTTTTTTGAAGTAATGTATCGGGAACAACTTTATGATCTCAGTACATCTGAATTCTTAGAAAGCTTAACTTTATTTAATTAGCAGTTTTAATACAAGGACTCATTGTGGGAAGAACGTTGCCTATATATCTTTAAATTATATTTTCAAGATAATGAATCTGTCAACACATAATAATTATAAAAAATAAAGAGAACAAGCAACAAATTGGTATGACACAATAGTCCTAGGGGACAGTCTAACATTGAACTAAGTGTTCCTTGTTGCAGTTCCCAAAGCCTAAACTGTGAAAATCAAGACCATTCACACTGAATTGATTTCATGCTCCTGCTATGTTGTGATTGTGTCTATATTTCGGTTGCTACTCAGGTCTGAACACTCAACTCAAGGAAGCTTAATTGCATGCAGATGAGTATGAACACAAACTAAGTCCCTTAAACCTACAACACTTGTAATTGGTGCTTACAATTTGACTGGCTTTGTCTGTTGATCTACCTTCAGAGGGGGTTTGTTCTAATTTAATAATCTCTGTGTCTTCATCATGACATATTCATAGCATCACTTAGTTCATAAATATAATAGTGAATTTAAAACTATTTTGATATAAACTTGGAAAACTAAACAGTCATCACATTACAATGCAAGTTACTGAGTGTCTGTGAAATTTTAATATTACTGTAGCTCTCTTACCCTCATTATTTGCAGGAAAGCCATCCATCATATCTAGCAAGCGTGCAAAAGCATCTGAAATAAAATTGAAGTTAATATTGTACATGTAACAGAATTAGATAACTAGGGTTAAACACTTTAAAAACAATTAATTCTATCGACACAAAAAATAATTTTAAATCATTAAGCCCTTTCTTTAAAAATTTTATCTCTCAGAAAACAGAATACCAATGGGCTTAAAATTTTCTCAACTGGTAAAAGATTTGAGAATACATCAAGTGTGTTAAAAATTAGATTTATACACAACTCACCATTTTCTTCAAGCAGATCATCAACACGTTTACATGAACCATCAACTTCATCACTCTCCTGCACAAAGCCAAACGTTTTCAAAGCGAGTCCCATAGGATACTAATTACAGTGAAAGCTCGAGATACGAACAGCTCTGTAAACGAGAAATTCAAGATACGAGGAAAGTATGAGTGAAACATTCTGCCCTAAATACGATCATTGGCTTGCGTAACGAGCCACGAGCCAGACTGTGTGAATACGTGACGCGCGTTTCCCGATCCGCCTCGGTCGTTTGTTCTAGATACGAGAAATTCGCTACACGAGCTCAATGCAGGAACGAATTAAACTCGAATCTCGAGGTTCCACTGTATTATTTAACAATATTTAATCATGTCATTATTATTGTGGGATAATTACAGCTGCTCAAGTGAGGTTATCACAGCAGAAAAACTTGGTAAAGATATGCCCAAACATTAGAGCCTACATTGGAACTGCTTGTTGTAGCTAGTTAAAATCTCCACCAAAAATATCTCTTAAAACTCATATTTCCAAAATAGATCAAAGAGAATTTATTTCAGTGCATTACTTGTCAGGCACATTATAAATAACACTTTCTATAGGGTGTGACAACATGGCTTCTATTGTAAACTTTTCATTTTCTGCTTAATCATATGGAATCAAGACCTTGTAGCAGGTTGGTTTGACAGTATGATAGCCTCACTATCAGTGACATAGGGATGAAAAAGAAGATAGCCTAGCATCAATACTAAGAAAATTCTATAAAATGCATTACTGCTTTACCTCTGGGAAGATATAGATTTTAAGATATACACTGCAATAATCTTATGATTTTACAATGTCTACTTCCACATCTGTAATGTTCTTCAGCACGCACTTCAAAACATCACACCCTCGTCATAGGGATGTCTTACTGCAAGACTCAATTTTTTTAATCTTATGAACTTTTACAGCATAGCAATCACTTAAATGTATAGCAAAAGAAGTGTTCTGTATAGTAATCAAATTTTGTAGGGCCAATAAAACATATCAAAACCATTAAAAAATACACATTACCCTATATTGTAGTACAGTTTATGTATTAAAACCTTCAAATATTTTTTACAACTGCCATTTGTTGATATTAATAAGACTATTTGGGCCAGCAACAGTTAGTAGATTAGAATAACATGCTTGTTGAATAATCATAATGCTTTCAGGCTTCATAATATTGTCACTCTCAAGTAAGACTACAAAGATGACAAGTTTGATAGATTAGACAAGTTAGAACTGTGACAAAAATATTAATTTACAGAATGTGACTATTACACAGAGTTAACATTATCACCTTCAGAAGGCAATGGAAATTTTCACCATTATGAGTAAATCATTAATTTCCTTATTCAATGTTTCAACTCATAGATAGGAGTAAAACTACTATTCCTTGCTTAGTTCAAAACATGGCTTTATAGCCATGTAATTCAACTAAATTAATAATTTAAATTTAAGGCTAACTGTATTTAACTTACCAAGAACTGTGATGTCTCAGCATCATCAGCCATCTCAACCAACAGAGAAGCTCCAGAAGACTGATGTCCACAGTCTGCTGATGTGGCAGTAAAAATTGCCTCATTGTTTGATGAATTGTTGCCTCTCTTTGGTACAGAGGTCTGACAGCCTACCCCAGCATGAGGAAATGAGCCATTGTCAATAGAACAAAAATTTGGCTGATAGCCAGAATTCAAGACATGTTGTCTCATGTCATTAATACCATTGGATTGGGATAATTCATTTTCATACTTTGATGGAAATTTAGTATGATCCAATTTGTTGGATGAGCAGTTCCTTTTAGATATTGCATCACGCACAGAGCTACTTGAACATCCAAAATCAAAGGAACAATGCAATCTTGAAAAATTTGAATTATTTGAACAGACAGCTTGCTCACATACATCAGCTGAATTACACCCATTTGAAGTTTTATTTCCAAAAGAATTTTCAGATTTATTTTTCATTTGCTTAGCTACTTTTTTAGTTCGTTTTCTTAGCCACTCTTCATACTTCATTGATGACAATGATACATTTTTTTCAAGCTTCTGCATCTTTTTCAAAAGTTTAGATTGGCTTTCCTCATGCAATTTCTTCTTCATTTTGAGGATTTTTTGATCATAATGGACATTTTGTTTTTCAATTTCACTTGCTTTTGCATTCATTTCTCTGAGTTTTATGGCTTGAAATTCTTTGAGACTCTTTTTTAATTTCAATTCTTCAGGAGTCAGAACCTTTTGATATTTGCCAGGCGTCTGCTTGCCTGAACATGAATTATTTTTCTGGTCCTCATTAACATCCACCATATTGCTGCGGTCTAGACCAATCACTCTTCGTCTCACCATCGACTGCACCGTCTCTTTCTTCTCTGCTGGTGTGACAGGAGCAGGACTGTTTTCACTTCTTGACAGCCTTCTCAATAAGAGATCCTTAACAAATGTGGACTGGCTACACATGTTGATAGATGGGTTTCACGAAAGAATTATTTTACCTCTAGCCAATGATAGATAAATTTCTAAAAATACACTATAGCACAATAGAAAACGAGTTTCAAAAAACTTTTCAGATATTTAATACTAGAAAAAATTCTGAAATATATTTAAGATATAGATGTCACTCAACAATGTAGACTATGTAAACAATAGTAACTAAATTGTTTAATATTAATTCATTTTAGACTTTGTCTTGGGAGAAATATCAAATTCTAATGGTCTAATTATCATGTTCATAACTTTAACATTAAACATATAAAAATCAACACAGAAGAAAAGCAGACAAATCTTGTATCAAAGATACCCATGCTGGAAGTTGGTAATGCAAAATTAAGTCACTAGTGATGAAAATTAAAAATAGTACTTAATATATTGCTTACATGTTGCTATACAGGGTGTTTCAGAATTAAGCCAACCGGTTTTGCATATTAAATAAATCATTTAGAATCAATGTTTTTTTAAATTTTTTCTTATATTATTTTGAAGGCAGTAAGATAATCTCTCCATTTCAAGTGTCAAAATTTTAAATTCATACTTTATATAATGGCTATGGATTGAAATATCATTATCAAGCTCCACAAACAAGGCGAAAGTAATGTATCAATTTCAAATAAATTAAAAATTAATCGTTCAACTGCTTGGAAAAAACTTATAAAGTTCAAGGAGACTGATACAACCTCTGATAAACCAGGACGGGGCCAAAAACGATCTGTTCGACAAAAAACCTCATCAAACACACACAGGAAAAGTTGCGTTGAAACCCTGCAGAAGCTGTTAACTGGCTGCAGAAACCGTTGTTAGCAAAACTTCAATGTATCAAATGTTGAAGGAGAATCTTGGAAAGAAACCTTACAAAATGATGAAACGTCATGAGCTTACAGAACGTCGTGAGAAAATGAGGGCTGAAAGAAGTCATCACAGCCTTAGTGAGATAACTTAAGGCATGCTCCCAAACTTGGTATTCACAGATGAAAAAAAATTAGACATTAAGCAAGCTGTGAACCATCAAAAGGATTAAGTTTTGACTACCTCAATTTCAGTCGACTTTAGGATCATTATGAGACGTCAAAAAGCACACTCTGTTATGGTTTGGACAGCTGTGATAGCCACAGGATCTCCACTTGTTTTTGTGCCTCGTAGGGTCAAACTGAACTCAGACCGATACATTTCTCGTATTTTGGAATCAAAGTTGGTAACATGGGCTACAGAACATTTTCAGGGTTCACCATGGAGTCTCCAACAGGATTTAGCACCATCAAATGACTAATGTAACCCAAACTAGGATTCAAAGGAACATTCCATCTTTCATAAGCAAAGATGTATGGCAAACAATCCATTGGACTTTTCTATTTGGTCCATTTTGTATACAAGGGTCTTAGTTACCCCTCACATTTATCTCAAGTCCCTTAAAGCAAAACTGCAAAGGGAATGGGAAGCAATTCTACAAGAACAGATTCATGCTGCTTCCGATGCATTTGTAAATAGACTTAAAGCTTGGTTGGTAGAACTGTTAATTTTGATAGCTGGGTTGATGGTGTTATTTTTTTATTAACAAGTATCAGAAGGTAATGTTAAGGGAGTCGACTGGTGTACCTCTAGTTGGGGAATTCAATGACAGGACGGGCACTCAGCTTTTGTTTATTTATAGATCCGTAGGGCAGCTGGTGGACAGAAAACATCCGAAGTCCACGAGTGAAAGATATTGGAACTAGAAGTAATGATAGAGAATATGATCGAAAATAGGATCAAGAATATGATCAGCAATATGATCAGGAATATGATCAGGAATATGATCAGGAATATGATCAAGAATATGATTTAAAGGGCAACGATAAAATGAAAGCAATNAGCTACAATCAAATTAAAGAGAAAAATAAGATATTCCTAATAATTTCGTTATGCGCATGTGCATTGTTTGTTTAATTCTATCTCTTCACTTTATTACATCTCGTAATTCTTATCTAATTTGTTTTTATGTAGTAGCAAATGCACCGACCAGCATTAGACCATTGTTTCAAGCTGTTTCCCAATGTTTTTTATTGATTTGAAATCAGCATAAATTTGACAAAGTGACCGTTGGCCTGACTTGTGCGCCATGATTGGTTGACTTGCGTGTACGTCACTGAGACCCCCCGACCCCCTCCCCACACCCCACACAATTCTATGACGTCAAAATTGAATTTGCCCTTACTATTCTTTACTGTACTGTGCTGTAGGCCTTGTGTGTGCTGGGTAGGATTGCCAGAATTGTTACGTTCGTAACAAAAGTGTTACTTGTTGCTCGCAAATCTTCATGTTGTTACTTTTGTTACAACTTTAACAGAAGTTGTTACTTTTTCAACATTCAAAGTTGGTTCATATTTCAAACGCATATGCAATGTATTCAAAACACGTTTTGTTCTGCTGCATCCCATCGCAGCACCGCTGTACAGTTCGATAGTATCATAGCTGGGCCAGTAGCAAGTAGCAGCATGAACTTAATTAGTTTTAGACGATTGCTGGAAAATTACGATCTGACATAGAACTTGAGTTTATATTTTTTATTTCATTTTTATATATCGTCAATGAAGCAAATTTTCGACCAGTTTTTATCAAATGATATATATCATGCAATTGATCCAGATGACATTAAAGTAGGGAAAACACTATCATTCCCCTTCCGTGGAAATTTCCAAATAATATATCAAAAACAAAGTATAGATGAACACCGATAGAGGGGAACTCACTTTAGAAGACACGTCTCACACAGATGGAAAAGAACCAGCAAGATTTTTGAAATGTTTCGAAAAAAATATTTCAAAAGAAAACACTGTTGTATCAATTCAAAAATAGCGTCATTTAGCGGGGATGGTCTTCGTTATACATTACTGTTCAAACTAATGCAGAGTCTACTTGCATTGCCACATTTTTCTGCGCGTTTCGAGTGGTCATTTTCTCTACTCAATATTATAGTAAACATACACAGATTGAAATGTAGATATTACCTGCCTTTTAATATCCATTTTTGTATTCGAAATATCAATTTGCCGACACTTTCTGTACACACTGGAAGCCTCCCAGCAATCAAATTGATAACTGAAGTGAATTTATACGACATTAACACGGATGTAGGAGCTACCTTTTGAAAGGTGAATAGAGATTTTTATTCTTTTATCTATGTATGCAGAGAAAATGAACATAGTAATGGAAAACGATTTTTGTTTGTGTTAGAATTTAGCGAACTAATCCAAAAATTTGCTACGCTTGATCAATGTTCTGTAAAGTTTGGTTGTGCTCGGGGGATTTTAAGCAACCAACTTTAACAAGCCTAATCTAACTGCCCGTGTGACCTTACTCAAAGTAATAAAAGGAACTTGTCAACAGAAAACTCAGCTTGTATTTCTATGAAATTGGCACGAGAAATAGCTTGGAACTTCTTTTGATTCTTGCCAGCCAGTTCAGAGCGTCCAGATGAAAGTTTGGCCAGTTCAGCTTCAAGGTAAGAGTGACCAGTCTGGGGGGCTACAGCAACTGTGGCTGGATAGCGGCAGTGGTTCGCAGCAAGTGTGATGCACAGAGAGTGTGATGCACAGAGAGTGTGATGCACAGTAAGTGTGATGTACAGTCTTGATTTACAGTCTTGAGTACAGTCTTGAGTGGGTGGCGGACGGTCCCCCAAATTCTGCACGTAATGTGAAGTGATGAGCACATGAATACACGGAGAACACCACATCACAAGTCCCATTGACAACTCTTCACTTTGACAGGCGAGAGTGCAGAAGGCAGCATTTGGTAAGGATCATTATCCAGCACTTCACCATTAATCAATGATCTTTGTTTTCCACCTCTCACACTGAATTGGTGGTTTAATTAAATTTATTTTATAAGTTATTGATAGGAGCAGAAACAAATTATTTTGTATCCATGGCAGAGGTCTTAGAGATTTGCATGTGGTTTTTTAGAAAACAATTTTAGCAACATGAAACATTTAAGAAATGAAATAAAACAGGGTTTATTCTTAACCTTCAAGATTCTGAATTCCTGCTAATGAAAATGATTTAGTTTATGGTCTGCAATAGTACAGAATTGTACCACACAAAAATAAACAAATAATAATTCTTAAGGTTCAAAATCTAGGGACAATTGCTTATGAAAATCTACACCTGAGTTTCTTCAGGCTAGGCTGTCTTTAGGATTTGACCTGCTCATATGAACACCGTTGAATCACTCACTACAGCACAGTCACTGATTTATCAATATTGTCCAATCGCGGCACGATTCCTAACACTTGACTTTCAGTGAAAAAAAAACACCAACACTTGAAAAATAAACACAAATACAGTTAAACACAAAAATTAGACAAGACTTAAGACATAGCATGTCTCAATGCACAACACCAACACTTGATAAACAAACACAAATACAGTTAAACACAATAATTATACATGTTAGACCAGTAAGGCCTCGTTCCATCTTGGATTATGGAATACGGCAACGATTACAAGTATGAGATGTGGGGTGAAACAAACA
>VCRD01003014.1:36910-63428 GCA_006783055.1 Trinorchestia longiramus | reverse complement strand
AGCCTTATGTTTTTTTCATAAAAAATTAAAATTGAACGAAACTCTGTCTGTATGCATATATTCGTGCGTAAATCACGAAAAACACACCAGTTTTTGATCAACTGTCTTGGATTTTTTTGCTAGTGAATCAGAAATGCAAGATTTCTAATTTAATTTTGGTTGGTAAAATGTGCATGGTAAACTGAAAAATGTTGAATTTCTGATTGTTCTAAACGCAAATCTATGTTCTAACATGCTTCCTAATGCACTTCTGATCACTTTCCGTGCAAATCAAACTATAATTTATTTTTTATAAATTTTTGAAAAAACGTAAGGGTATAGCCTCATGTTTTTTTCATAAAAAATTAAAATTGAACGAAACTCTCTGTATGCATATTTTCATGAATAATTCACGTAAACCGCTTCAGTTTTTGCACAACTATCTTCAATTTTTTGCTAGCAAACCTCAAACTTTGGTTGGTAAAAAGTACGGTGTGGTAAACAGGAAAATGCTGCATCTCGGATTGTTTTAAACGCAAATGTACGATCTAACGTATTTCCTAATGCAATTCTGATCACTTTCAGTACAAATAAAAGTCCAGAAATTTTTCACTAATTTAAAAAAAAAGTAAGGGTATAAATAGCCTTATGTTTTTTCATAAAAATTAAATTGCACGGAAGTCTGTCTGGATGCATATTTTCGTGCGTAAATCACGAATAGCGCATCAGTTTTTGTACAACTATCTTAGATTTTTTTAACGAATCTCAAACTTTGCTTGGTATAAGTACGGTGTGGTGAACTGTTAAATGTTGCATTTCTGATTGTTTTAAACGCAAGTGTATGATCTAACGTGTTTCCTAATGCAATTCTGATCACTTTCATTGCAAATAAAAGTAAAAAATTTCGCAAATAAATTTTTTTTTTCGGAATAATCAAACGTAAGCAAAGAACAGACATTGGTGCAAAAACTGATGTTTTTCTTGATCTATGCACGAATATTTGCTCATAGGAGTTTCATTGAGTTTCGTGCAAATCCGAATTTTAGTAAAAAATATCAGGGTATAGCCTTACGTTTTTTCCAAAAATTATATAAATTAATACCGTTTATTTTGACTAAATGTGATTGGAACTGCATTAGGAAATATATTGGATCAGAGATTTTCGTATAACGCAGTCCTAAACGCAACATTTATCAGTTACGTAACCCTACTTTTTACCAAGAAAAGTTTCGGATTTGCTAGCAAAAAAATCAAAGACTTCTGTGCAAAAAATTGTTTCTTATGATCTACGCACGAATGTTTGCATATAAACGGAGTATCATGGGGTTTCGTGCAGTTTCGTATTATAGGGAAAATATCACAGGTTGCCACTGCGTTACAGGCTGTCACTGCGTTGTATTGGCCGAATTACTTGCTACAAATTTCATTGGATGAACTTGTACGAAAATTCGTTTTCTTTTGAGACTGATAGTCATTTCCCAGCGCTGCACATCACAGCGCGTGTCTTATGCTACGGTGTGTGAACCCTCTTTACATCTCTGTGTGTAGACCGCGATGTCGCCTTGTGTAGACCGCGATGTTACTGTGTGTAGACCGCGATGTCGCCTTGTGTAGACCGCGATGTTACTGTGTGTAGACCGCGATGTTACTGTGTGTAGACCGCGATGTTACTGTGTAGACCGCGATGTTGCCTTGTGTAGACCGCGGTGTTACTGTGTATAGACCGCGATGTTAATGTGTGTAGACCGCGATGTTACTGTGTAGACCGCGATGTTACTGTGTAGACCGCGATGTTGCGGTGTGTCTGTTGTATTTTTCAGTTCTTGTTTTGATAATTCGATAGTCAAAGAAATTTTTCCGTTGCGTATTAAATTGTGCGAAAAATGTTAGACACAATTAGCTGCTGGAGGCGCCAATGAAAAAGCATACTGAAAATTTGTACAAGTTTGCTAATTATTCCTTCTTTTAAAAAATATCCATTGCATATCTTTATTCATATGTACTACATTTATTTAACTCGTCACTTAGAAAAAATTGCATCCGAAAATACTTGAGTAGAGGAAATACGTGTACCATTGTCGATAAACTGGCTTCTTAAAATATTTTAATGGAGTATGTCTCTGGTTCATGGAAAATGATACAAAACGCACAGGATTTTTCATTTCATTTTAAGTCATTTTCACATTCATGTCAGAGATTCAGTTCAAATGACAAAATTTGAGAGCACAACTTGCGTTTTAAAAGAGCGCTGCATTGAGGACAGAGGAACTGCAAAGCGAGTTTATATTAATTTAAAGGCTTTCATTTTTTGTTCCCGTAAAGTCAAAGTCATCATGACTTTTTTTGAAAAAAGAATTAGCCGCGATAGTTCATCAAATTAGATGTTACTTCTATTGAAAAATGAGCCCTCAAAAAAGGCATACGAAGTTCCGTTCAGTTGCATGAAGGATAAAATGAAGCAAAAAATTGTGAAATTCTTGAAATTATGATACTAATATCTTGCAAGCTGAATTCGTTTACAATTAGGTTGTATTCTATAAATCAAGACCTACGGAACACCAGCACCTTATTTACTCAGTAATGTATCAAAGTTAAATATGGCACTTTCGTTAAAAGATCCTCTGCATACAACGATTATACGAAAAGAAGCGTAAAAGGTATAAAGAATCTCAGTGACATGTGTAACAGTAAAATATTCATGAACTTGAGTCAATTTATGATGTGATTATATAATTTTGTCCTTCAAGATTATCTTTGCATTCATTAATAATACACACAAAAATTTCTTTACATCAACAAAAGTAAAGAAGATAATGATGTGCCACACCACGACAAATTATACATACAAATATCTAGCAATCACAATTTAGGAACGCGCTAAAACACATTCAAGTAAATATACAACCCCAAAATATGTTGCCCAGCCCGCTCTTCTCATCGAGAAAAATTCAGACCCGGGAAAACCTGGGACGTATTTTCCGTAGAGTTGCGCGTTCGGGCGGTACGCTGAACAAAAATATGCGAAAACAAGAGCAGTGAACTTCACCATTTCTAATGTTTGCACTAATGGCTCTTATTCGCGAGACACTCCAAAGAACAAATCACCCAAAAAACTCCTAAGACGACTATCCTTAAATATTCCATAGTGTCTAGGCTGCGGTCGGAGAACTTGATCAAATGTTCTTAATAAAACAATAATTCAAAATCCATGTCTACAATGGCACTAAAAACAGTGACGCTGGCACAATAAGCTCGGTCAATCAACATAACTGACAAGTTACAACAGCTTAAGTAATTGAAGAACATAATTCAAGAACACTTTTCTGATGTCTCAGATACCTTAACTCACGTAATGAACAGTAAAATCTGATGAATAAATGTTAAAGTGAGCAAACATGAATAAACTTTGCTATCATTGTAATCAATAGATATCTAAAATTAAAAAACTTCATCCTTCATTACAGAACCTAGAACTTTACCCTCAGAGCAAAACCACGCGAATAATATTGATGTAATAAAATCTAGATACACTTTCATGACAAAATCGTCCACACTAAACACCATGAAAACACGAACTGATCATTTCACTGATCACGCATAAGTTGAAATGAACAATAATACCTAAACTCGCAAGGCAAAAATTCATGAACGCAATCTGGTTTGGTTTGGCATCCGCCATTCTCTCCTGTGAATGATGTTACATTTTCTATAGCGTATTCATCAGTAGAAATGAAAAGCTTTGGGTATATTACAAAGGTGAGAGAACAGCGCAGTCGGAACACTTTACGAACGAACACGATAGGACATACTGACGCTGGAGAAGCTTCTGTTGAGCTGCATTGGAGGCTTTCTGTGGCATCACTGTGCTTAGCAGCATGCTATGTTGCAGTTACGTATGTTGTATGTGTTGCAGTTATGTATGCACATGTCGCAGTTATGTATGTATGTGCTGCAGTCATGTCTAATTGTGTAAATAAGTTTATTTTTACGAGGAACGACGTTGTGCATTAGCTGTTCACAACGATCTAAATTTTATTGTGGTGAAGTAAACTTCCACCCACACTTTTTGAATTAGGACTTCTGCAAAATAAATACATGAATATTTGAATATTATGTAAAACAAGCAATTATACGAAGTTTACTCAAACAGATTTATAGTAAAAAGTTACCTTTAAGCTTAGGAGAACGTGTGCTTTAATTTTACCAATATTTCACCGAAAACGTGTCTGTTGCCATGCACAATGTTGGTGGGTACGGTATTTTGACGTTTCTTACGTTGTAGCTTTTCGTAACTATGACCTTCAGTTTTTTGTCGTGTTTCCGACATCACCAAAGACCTCTAATGTTACTTTAGTGACAGTTGCTTAAATACACCACGTCAAAATTCGAGTTTTAGAAAAATTTCAGCACATCAATCAATTCAAACACAAAACAAAAAACAAAAGCTTCACCCACAGCGACATCAATAAAAGCAGACACCATAAAATATAATTTTGATATTCAAACTGAGTATTTAAGGTCATTGAAAACAATCAGAATGAGTCCTATAGAAACTAAACAGAAACTCTTTAAACGAATATCATGACTTTCACAAAGTTTAACTACGAGATTGAACAACCCATGAAAAAGAACTGCTTAGGTGTTTTCTAGGAACACAGTGACTATGGCTTAACTATTTAACAAAATAGTTGTAAATGCGGCATTCCTAAAGTACTTGTGTATATTAAGCACATTGGAGTGGAAGGAACAACGCTGGCAGTAGCCAGTGTTGAGTCAGTACTCTCATTAACAATAAATTATAGACAACTCAGATTATTACATTATTCGTTACATAATGCCTTCAATTTCAACTACCATAATTTCTTGTCTTCCTAACAAAAATGAAGTGAATATTCTTTATGAATTCATGAATGAACACAAATAGAAGCCAGAAAATTTACCGATGAATAACCTTGACAAATTTATGAATAAACACGAATAAAAACGTCAAAATTTACAGCAACCATAAATGTTACCAGCCCATTGCAGAGTATATGAATAAAAGGCATGAATGAATAATCTTGTCAAATAAAGAGGACCAGAAAGCCTCCAACACGGTCACACGACTCAGCTTTGCGAGCCTGCCAAAACGATGAAGACTCCACCAGAAATTGGATCATACCAAGGAAACCTGTGGGAGCTAACAAGGAACCTGCATCACGCTACTTACTTTTGCTGTACACCTACACAAAACTTGAGGAAATTTCCAGTAAAAGATCTATCGATACGAAGATAGTCAAGTTGTTATAGGTACAAGTTTACCCGAGTTCATTAAAATAAGCTATAGCCCTTTAAATGTAAGAAATGGACTTCGTTTTGAATAATATCTTTAGCACTACTATGACGCGGTAAATCTACGCGAGGAAAGTTCACCAAACCCAGAAAAGTATCGGCAAGATTACCTTAAGAAGAATTTACTCGAAGCATTTAGCAACACTGACACTTATTACGAGAAGACCTTCAGCTATTAATATTATATTCCTTCAATAAATTTCAAAAACACCAAATATAAAATTTTACACCATGAGTTGAATAAACAACAACAACAACAATAAGAGTAGCACGGGGCAAATTGCGCACGCACTCCACGAACCGCTGCCAATCTGCTCAAGCAATTGCTGCCAATCAATTGGTGCAACCTTGACATATTGGTTGGTGCAACTTCCACCAATAAATTGAAACAGCCTCCACCAATTAATTGACGCAATCTCCACCAGCCGATGCAAGCAACCGCTACCCCCTGAGCCACAACCGTTACATCGACCCCAAATTTAGAGCAATAAGACACTGCCTCTTCCCCAGAACCTATTTGCACCACACGCACTTCAGAACTAGGCCACCTAAGCCTTGTCCCATACACCCTTCAGTGACGGCTTACAATTCTGTATCATCTGACGTCATTTGTACACAGTAACGTGAACATTGAAAGGTATAGACTACCTAAATGCTGTCCCACACACCCTTTAGTAACTTGTTACGTTTATGTAGTACGTAACAGCACACAGTAACGTATCTGCACGTTATTTCTTACCACGCTTTCCACCACAGTGAACCAGTTAGCGTGGGTTCGTCATGCCTCAGCGTCATATGGGGGCGAAAACCAGCATTTTTTACGTCATTTGTGGCCAATGATGCAAGCGGAGATAGAGGAGGACGGTGGTTTGTAAACGGTAGGTGGTGTCGTGCAGCCCACCGTGCACGCATCAACACAACTATGTATGATACTTACGTACGGCACGGACACTTGAGAGCAGTGGTTCTTAACCACAAGAGGAGAATAAGGGGGTTGGCGTGAGGCAACGCACCCATGAAGGTGGAATTCCAGCACGGAGGAAAACAAGTTGTAAAAACGCACTTTATCTTTTTTTCCATTGCCGCGATGCGCATCGAGTGAAGGGAAGAAGGGTAGGGAAGTGCAGAGACAAACTACTGAGGAAGGGGAAACGCTAGTAGAGAGGTTAGGAACCACTGCTTCAGAGGAAGATAGAGGGCACGGAGGGAGAAAAGAGTCAGCGTGATGAGAGACGATCAACATTTAAACAACATAGGTTATTCCAGGTAAGAAATGAGAGAGAGCTTCTATGATATCAAATACCTTCTCAAGCTCATCTTCATACACTAACCTTAGACATATGTATAGTATTTATAGTATGTATAGCAATTGATGGGAAACATGACGTAAAGCAAGAAATTAATAGAGAACGATCTGGCAGGCGACTCTACACAGAAAGTGTGTGATCTACACGAAACAATCGAGCAAAGGCGTGCGGTGTCGTGAAAAAAGGGTAAGGCGACGCTCTTGGTTCTTACCTTAGAATTATACTATGCCTTCTCGGACCCATGAGCTGGCCTACCATGCGCGATCTGGCTTGCCAGCACAGCTATGCCTGTGAAATTACGCCTGCGCAATTGTGCCGGCGCAGTCCTGTTTCCACACCTGGACGCGCGTGTCTAACAAGTACGCGTACGGGCACGCAAATGATGTACGCTCTAGTGTACCACACAACTTTAAACCTAAAATGAAGATCTAGTCGGGGCACATTCGCTCCGTGGCCTCCCTTCACTTGCGCGGCCGGCGGGAGAAGGAGCAAAATTTTGGTCAGCATCCAAGATAACACAGTAAACACGAAGAAAAGAGGGACAATTTTGAAACATCGGTCTGAGGTTTCTAGAATATTCTAATTTCTCAGTATATCCTCAGATCTAACAGCGAAAACGGTTACTACGAAAATCCCAAACCAACAACAGCAGCAGCTTCCGTGTGCAGGCAACCGTGAGTGGAACACTGCGCTCGTGTTAGCCGTCGTTTCGAGGACGTAATGGGTAGTTGTAGTGTATCTAGAATACGACCCCATTGGAATAGATGCTCACATCCGTGCAGCAAACAACAGCAATAACGATAACAATGCTCCAATTGTTTCGAGCAATTTCACTCAGAGGCGAATATGGTCGTTCCCTCGTGAACAAATTTCAGTTTAGACATCAACCGAGAAAATGTGGACCGCTTGGTTTCATTTTTTCAAAATTATTTTCTTTTTCGTGACATCGAAGTGAAGCGATTCCATAAAAAGTGAGCCAACAAAAATTCCGGTGTCAGAAGCCGGTCGCATTACTATGTCATTTTTGTGAAATATTCCAATTTTTGTCACTGCTTCTTCCATAACGCGATCCACTTTCTCTCTGGACTAATCAGTCACAAGGCTTAACCGCATATCATAGTGTCACAAATATTCTTACTGGATTTACATCAGCGGTTGCAATGAGAAGCAGTAGTCGCAATACCAAGCAGCAATCGCAATGCGAAGCAATGGTCGCAATGCGAAGCAATGGTCGCAATGCGAAGTAATAGAAGGGGACGATATTAAGCAAATATTACCGATTGTCCATGCGGATAATTCGTTAGGGGATAACGTTCAGAAATCCCAGCCGATGAATCAATTGAAACTGAAGCGGAAGCAATTAAAAGTACTTCAGTCAAATAACAGGGCTAACATTCCGACAAACAAAGAGCAAAACGAGTACGAGCGTAATTAGATGTGGCAGTTACAGCGCAGGTCGTGTTAACACGTCGCACTGAAGCTGCTGCCAAGAAAAACATGGAAGCTATCAAGGAAAGAAGAAGCTCCAACAGTGCATAAATGGTATCACATCGAGTCAACTCAAACGGGATCTGCAATGTACACAGTAATGTCCTGGGCAAGTACGTAGATATAATACAGTTCTCAATTCTTAAAGCAAGAAATCTACGTAAGTACAAAATTCAAAAATCGATTGATCGTATCCAACAACATTGATAAAGCTCAGATAATTCATGCTTAGAGACATAGATAACCCTTTTCATAGACAGAGGGTAATCTTCTGTTGCCGTACGGCCTATTAACAGTGTAAAGAGCTGAAGACGACGAGAAAGAAGATGAAGAATAGGAAGAAGAAGAAAGAGGAAAACAAAAGTATAGTGAATAAGGAAAGAGAAGAATAATGAACGAATGTTTTCAACTGACGTGAGGCAAAAAATTACTTTTAGCTGCAACAAGTCAACTTTAGTTCAACCATGAGAGAAATGCAGAACTATCAAGACATGTGACTCGTAGAAAGGATCGACCCAAAATGTGAAGGAAAAAACACATCTACGGACCCACAAAATTGAAAAATACAACGTAAGGAATAAATGGAGTTATTAAATGAAAAGGTCGGCTCAACAATGCCTCTCATACGTGCACCCCCGAATATTTTGCATTCTTGTTCGCTAAAACTAATCCGAGTTTCTGAATGATGGAAACTTGCACATCTTGATCGAGAGCATCTACGAGACCACAAGCCCAGAGTCAGCAGAGACAAAGCAATCCATCAAGACCCACAAAAGGTTTCGGGATCCATCAAGAGCGTCGGGATCCATCAAGAGCGTCGGGATCCATCAAGGGAATTGAAACCGCACTACCAACGTCTGCCGAGACAGTAGGACTGATTGAAGAAGTCAGAACACAAGAGAAGTTAAGTGGCAAGTGAAAGAGACTTTAATTTAAAAGAGGTAAGCAATTACAGAAAAAATCGAACACAACAGAGAATCTAAACCGACACGCACGTAAAAACGTCAAGATAGACACAAAGAGACAGAGAGAGATGAAGAGTAGGAGACGAAACACTTCTACAGCTGATGATAGGCAAGCACAAAAAAACGACATTCAAACATCACAACAGAAAGTTTGACAGGTTTGTGCTGAGAAATAGTGACGCATACACCGAAGCGAGAGTTAAGAGAGCGCACCTAACTGAGTGTGAGGGCTACAGTAGGCAACGCAGGTCTCTAGGACTGTACACGAAACATTCTCTTGCAGCATCCTATCTTCACTGCATACGTCTTCAATGAGTTCGATTGCAACGTGAAAAAGTTTACCTAAGGTGCCGCAAAACTCAAGCTGCAGCCATCACATGACCTTTTCATATGTATTCTTCAATGCTTATCCATTCACCTGACCATAAACCTTTTCATCACGTCATTCAAATGCTTTCTGTTTTATTTTCTCATTCTTAACATCAATTTTTAGCTAACTGGTACTCTCTTCGACACTGTTTCGTTCCCTTACTGAAAGATTCACTGTAATTTAAATGCACTATAAGACTCTACTTTTAAGACGGCTTCGATCGTGTAATTGACATTCTAAATTCAAGAAATACCTACAACCTTTACGCTGGGCTCGACACTTGATTGAGAACTTGACATCTATTGCAGCATGGAGGTTCCACTGTTATGACAAAACTTATACCCTTTTACTCTTTCTTAGAATGACAAATTATGTGAACCCAATTGAAGAGTGACCCAAGCTGTGGTCATTATGCTGCTTTCCAATCAGTGACCCCGATATGCTCCAGCAACGCCGACAAACTATTGTTGCCCCAATTCAATGAACAGTTTGCACTTTAAAGACCGCTGTCCTCATCTATCCTTTACAACGTGAAGCTTTGTCAAGCATAATTTCCTGAGCGGATGCTTGAGTTGAGATGTTTGAAGAGTTGAAACCTTTACTCATAAAGTTTCACAAGTTTGGTGGTCGTCTTGGCGAATGAAGCAACCCCTCGCACTCTTCTTAGACCGTTGCTGATCTCTTCATCTTTGTGAGGGCAATACACAGGGCTTTACTGTGTATTGCCATAGCTCCGTCTCAAACACCGCAAAAGAAGCACATTTGCACACCTGATCCAGACAACGTTACACCCAATGACCTTACACCAAAGGCCACGGCCTACACTACCGTATCCTAACTTTTGTCAACCGCGCAAAATGCTGAGAGAGTAGCTGCAAAAAGGTTTCTTACACAACCTTCACATGTACATGCGATATAAGGGATGAAAGGAGAGACGTTAAATATGCCTCAGATTAAAAGCATCCTGCCCTAGCCTGCATTAACCGCAACTGCAGCGCTGGATTCTGTCTGACTAAACCGTCCCTCGCACAAACGGCGCACACGAAATACGATGTTCATGCACGATCTAACGATGGAAGTTGTCACTGTCAGCACGACACGCACGCAGGCTGTCACCGTCAGCACGACACGGACTCAGGCTGTCACCGTCCGCACGACACGCACGCAGGCTGTCACCGTCAGCACGACACGCACGCAGGTTGTCACCGTCAGCATGACACGCACGCAGGTTGTCACCGTCAGCACGACATGCACGCAGGTTGTCACCGTCAGCACGACATGCACGCAGGCTGTCACCGTCAGCACGACGCGCACGCAAGCTGTCACTGTCAGCACGACACGCATGCAGGCTGTCACTGTCAGCACGATGTCAGTGCTGCCATCACTATAGTGTTTGAATCAGTCAGTGCTTCTACAATTGACATCAGAAATAAAATTGTGTGAAAACGTAGCTATTTCAATACCTGAGTGAACGGTAAATTTATAGAAAATATTATTACAATGCTAGGGGGCATGACGAATCTGTAGCGATTAAATTGCATGATCATTTGATGAGCATAGCCACGACGAAAGTGAATCAACGTCTCTTTAAGTGACGTAGCTGACGACACTACACAACTTCGCAGCTGACACAACTCAGCTACAACGCTAAAAGTAACACTAAATATTTAGCGCACCTAGCGTAGCGGAATATTAACTCCAAAGCAACGCTAAATATTTAGTGTAGCGGCGGCGACATTTTGAAGCGATGAACGATGCTCATATTATTGACAACCGATAAATGACTACACGCTAATACTATCAATTGAAATAGGAGCGATTTTTTTCACAGCATTGACCAAGATCAACAAGCAATTTTTCGGGTTTGGAAACCGACAATTTTTCAAATCTAAAACTTTTCTAAAAAATGGAAATGGTTCCAAAACTACTTCCTTTCCACTTCAAAAAGCGTTTTTTTTCCTGCTCCACAAGCACCAGAAATGAATTTAAAAACTACACCTGTTTCACTAAAACAACAACGTGAACAACCGCAGCGATGACGTACGACAATTTGCTCAGCCTAATCAGGACACGACGTCAACTGCCGATATTGTACAGACGATAACAAAGCAGTTGACATTTTCCTCGTAGCAGCAAGAAAGACGTAGTAGTCAGACGGAACGACGTGCATGCGCAGGTCTTCACATAGGCTTTACTTGGACAGGAAGGAGGTGGGGGTGGAGGGAGCCCCAGAACGATGGAAGTGAACACAAAGCCACTTCGCGTCCCGACGCTGCCAGACGCGCGTTTCCTCGCACTGCTGCGTGTGCGCCTGGCACTGCCTGTAACGCAGTGTTTCTATTAGAATAGAACTATTAACAATCCCTGGCAGTAGTGCTTACTTTAGAATGCAGCAAATAATACAGCCTACAAAGTTATATTTCGTTTAAGATCGAGGGGAAGACACTGCGAGTAAAATTACTTGTTTCAGATTTAACACGTAGACCTGCCAATAAAGTTATCCGTATGAAATGAGTAAACATGACACTACTTTTTGAAAATGAATATACTCAGATGAGTGCACTTAGAATTTATTGAAAAATTATTACTAGCAGCTGGAGTCCTAACACGCGTCTGCGTTAGAGAACTCCAAATCTCTGCAGTTCTTTTTCACAAACAGCAAAAATCTCTTCACAAAGGGTAAAAAGGTCAAAAATTGAAATACAGTGTTCCCTTACTTAACGCAGGACCACCGTTATCGTTCCAGGACCACCCGCGATAAATGAAAATACGAGATGCAAGGGCACTATGTTCATTTTAATATCACGCATAATAATATATCATTTTATAACTAAGCACACGCAATAGCCCGATGCTAACGTAAAATGGAAGAGCAGTGAGGGGAAGCTCCGCTCGAACGAAAGAAACGAGATGCGACGGTTACTGAGCCAATCAGGGAATGGGATACAGAGCAGCATTCTCTGGTTGGTCACTTTCCGTCAATTAATCTTGTGTTTACAAAACCACGTCGGCGAATAGCATCTCAAGCGGCCGCTGCGCAAATCCTACTGTTTGTTTTTGGTTTATTCATCCGCTGAGTAAACATGCTATTTACTGTAAATCGTAATTTTGTATGATTTATAATATTATTTTAATGTTATAATTAACATTTTAAAAATATTTTTATCTATTTTGTAATTTCTGAAAGCAAAATTCATCAAATATATACATTGCTGCACAACACGTACTACATATGGGCATAACGCGTACCGCAAAAACCCACGAAACAGCGAAAATAGCGCGATAAATATCTTCCATCAATATTTTTTGAAAACTTGCGAAATAGCGAGTCCGCGATAAACGACCCGCGAAGTAGCAAGGGAACACTAGTAGGTCAAAATTCGAACTCATTTTTTAAAACGTTAAATGAATACGCTGTAAGCCTCAGTCTTTACTTGACGCAGATTAGACTGACGAGCTAAAACAGCGGTCACTTGTCGAGGTTCTAAGTGAGTTATTACCCTCATGACCCACTAGTCAAGGAATTAAGTGAGTTATTACCCACGTGACCCACTCACTTGTCAAGGTATTGAGTCAGTTATTACCCTCATGCCCCACTCACTTGTCAAGGTACTGAGTCAGTTATTACCCTCATGCCCCACTCACTTGTCAAGGTACTGAGTCAGTTATTACCCTCATGCCCCACTCACTTGTCAAGGTACTGAGTCAGTTATTACCCTCATGCCCCACTCACTTGTCAAGGTACTGAGTAAGCCTGACGTAGGCGATGCAGGCGGCGTCCTCCCCCAGCAGATGGACGTGGGGGTTCATGATCATCGTGTTAACAGCCTTGCAATGCTTACCCATCACTGCACAGTAATTCATGAATCAATATTACAACAATTAGTGAGGCAAAACGCGCCAAAATAGATTCTCACTCATTTTATTGAAACAACTGACACAGAATTACACTTGGATTAAAATACAGTAATTGGCACATCCTGCAGAGTTATATTTGGATTAAAATGGAGCTATTGACACGGCTCATAGTTATATTTGGCTACGGATCGAGTGCAAGGTACTGCAAGTGAAATGAGTTATTTTAGATTTGATCTCAGAAGTTTCCACTCACAGAAAAGGGAAATAGAAATTGAAGCAGAAGAACCCGCTTTGCTTACAACAAGAAATCACTACGAGACTACGATAACTCACAGAAACTCACACGAACACTCAAGAACACCCACAAGAACACTCACAAGAACACTCGCAAGAACTCACCATTGTCAAAGTAAAACTTGTGAAATTCGAGGCCCTCCAGCAAGTTGCCCAAGGCCTCAGGTTCGAAGGCGGTCAAGTGAGTATCGCAGATTTTTCTGCAAAAATAGGTGCTCTTCAAATCAGATGTAAACGGGATTTTTAATAACACACAATTATTCAATTTCAAAAGCAAATTGTCATTAAAATGGGCTAATATTTTTCCAGTATGAGTGAGCCCTTCATCAAGAAGATCTACCTTTTCATCGATAGGAATGAAATTTTCATAGGAACAAAATAAAATTTGGGCCACAACGAATAGTGAGTTGTAGAAGAAAAATTTGGTTGACGTGACTGGTGTTTCTTTAACGTGCCTAGTTATTTGTTCATATGCTTAGTTGTTTGTTGATATAACTATTCAATGAACTACCTGACGGTTTTTTGAAGCGAATGGGGGTTGATTAAAATAACTGATTGTTCGTGACCAGTACTTGTGGGTTTTTCACGAGACATGGGACTTGTTCAATCGAATAATGACATATGCAGGAGGCTAATGGTGTTTTGAAATAATAATGGTATATTGATGAAGCCAGAGCAGAGCTGAGGTAACTAAGCGTGTTCAAAAACAAGGAGCTCGACAACATATCTATCAATCGCTGACCAGCCACCCATTAAGCGTATAATTGACTAAAATTATGAGAGCAAAACAATTTATTTGATTTTATAAGATGATAAAAGTAAAACTTTTTCCATAATTTGTTGAAATATTGCGGAAAATAATTATTTTGAACTCAGGGTCGGTCAAAAATAATACACAACTGAGAGTCGTCACTGGTGGTGGAGCTGTGCGTAACCGAGCTCTCTGGTCAGCTATGAGCACAAGGCAGATAAAACACGACGAGTTGAGTGAATTTTGAACACAACGGCAGCGAGAGCTACAGTCAGGTGACCAAGCGTTAAGACGTGGTCTTCAGTATTGCAATACAATACAATCTCCTTGCAACGTAGACAAGGATATGAAGAGGTAAAACTCATCTTAAGATCACAAACTGAAAAGAACAATCAAGTGGGCTGAAAGTGCATGAATTATATAGGTGGAAATTAAGAATGGATTATGTAAAATATTTTTGTTTCCATCATGTGTCCAAGCCTAGCAAGCAATTTTTTGATAAGTGCAAAAAATAAAAAAAGTTGATTTCAGAAACATCGGGGATGAAAGTATCCCCACACAGAACGTAAGTTCGAAAAGACTGCGCAGGAAAAAACACAAAAAGCACAGAAAACAAGTGCAGTGGTTGTTGCTGTGTTGACAGCGCTTAAGGAAATGAAGTAAATTTTCCAGTAATAGAAAACTGATCCACACTTCCGTTTCAAAATTACGCTTTAGCACATAAATGCAACCCTAAAATAGAAGAGCTTCTGCTCTTAAGACTACCCACACGTTATAGTTTTGAAGTAGTTCAGACAACACTAGTATGAGATGGCTCGAACCAGAGGAAACAAACTAGTAATGGCCGTAAAGTCGCTAGGACCACAAAAAGAGTAGTACCATGATAAAAAAAATAGAAATAACAATTTAGTTGCTCACGAACAGCTCTAGTAACAGCAACTCATATGAACTCAGGTGGTAGGCATACATCAGCAACTCTCTCCACACACTAATCCAAAAAACGACGCACTCACCTCAAATAAAACTATTCAACCACCTCCGAAACGGAAATAAACCCCCGTCAAAGAAAAAAAGGAACATCAAGAAAATAGTGCCTTCTTAATGGAAGGTCCATTAACACGTTGACTCCGATTGCCTGATTGGTGTAAAACTTTACTTTGTACGCATAATCACTAGAAGGATCTGAAAAAAATACATAACCTAACCTAAGTGGTACTTCGGAGTCAACGTGTTAAAAAGAAGAAAGCAACTCACGTGTAGCCCTCGAAGTCACCGCTGTTGATGCACTCGATAAGTTGCTCTGTCGCTTTGATGATTTCTTGCTTGCGGGCTGCAGGTTGGGGCAAAGGATTTGATGAAAGAAACAGGCAAGCCAAATAGAAATAACACTACACTAGTTTATGAGTAGGCATTGACACTGGTATATATGTTTATTCATTTATAGAAATGATCAGTTAATGGCAATTTTAGAGGGCAGTTTCATAAATCAAAACAAGAGGCATTTCATAGTAAGAAATTTGAAAATATGTACATAAAAGGAAGCTAGGTTTCAAAAAATTCTAATACTAATAGATTAAGAAATATTCAAATGTTGAAGACCATGCAACATGCAAGTTAGTTAGTGTTCAGGACAATTAAATAAGAACAATTCAAAAAAATGAAGGGGGGAGGGGGAGACTGCCCCGCACATCCTTCGCTTAGCATCAGCTATTCTCTTTGAAAATATAAATCTCTTTTGTATAGTACACAAAAAAAATCTGTACAAAATTGAATCTGACGTATATGAGACAAATTTTATAGTTTTTATGTTCAAATATTTATGTCATAGAAGTTTATGCAAATGGTTGGAATTAAGTCGTTCGAAAACATGCCTTGAGTTGCTTGCTTCAGATATATGATTAGTACGGGAATGTGGTTATGTTTAGTAACGAATGCCACGTTAAAATGAACCATTCAATAGAAATAAACAGTATTTTGAGAATACTAGGAACTTAATGAGCAAAATTATGGTTAGTAATCATTAGAAGCTCACGATGTTAGGGTACCCTGAGGAACTCAAGTGTTGAAGGATTAATGGGAGCTTATACTATAAGGATCTAACGAAATCCATCACTTTTCAGGGAGTCAAATAGAACACATAACATTAGTGAACCAGAGACCTAATGAAGGCGAGGATTCAACAGGAATTAAATAAAATATTATTCACAAACTCCAGACTGACAGTTTGACTTGCAACAACATGTTGACGGCGGTACAACAAACCTCTCAAGGTACAAGACACAAATTTTCTTTCAGTTCAGAATTGTGTGAATGAAGGCTATAAAGAAACATCCGGCAACAGACAAAACGAGCAGTCAAGAGAACATCTAAAGACTAACCGCAGGTTACTCGATTTCGAAATAATGCGCAGTTAAGATAATAATAGGCTTGGTAAAATGCGGAAACGCATTGGGTAGTTTGGGCTAATATCGATGTACGCACTCAAGACCCACTCGCTAACTAACCAACAGCGTTTTCCAGCCCCTATCCTCTCGTGGCCAGTAAATACTGCAGTAGTTAAGTTTGTATGACACTCATTAATGTATTTCAAGCTGTCATGGTGAGTCAGTTGGAGTTATGAGGCGGGAAAACGCTACTTCTATGGTGCAATGTTCCTCAAGGAAGAATTCTGGGCCCTAGAACTCATTTTTCAATTTCCTACTTTATTTGTTACTTCAAGGTTAATATTCTTAAAGTGTTTGACAAATATTAAACGGAGGAATGACTATGACAATCTATGACCCAGTATTTTAAGATTGAGGAACACTACTTTAGACGAACTCACGCGCATTTCGTACTTACGATCATAGGCATTGTTGTTCCTATTAGCTGGAGACGAGTACGTAGTAGAGAGATAAGAACAGCGGAATGAACATACATCCAAGCACAAGAGCTTACAAATAGAACAGTAATCGGTTGGTGTAAACACCATCAATAAAATACAAAGGAGATTATTGCATTATTCACAAATATTACTCATTTATTTGCTAGGGATGATATAAGTATATATCAGAAGAGATCAGACGACTGCACAGACAACATGTAATGAAGGCGGCGTAAGAGCACCGCTACTGAGCCATGCATGAGCGTTTTGTGGGGGTCTGATCCCAATCAGGGTTGCGTTCTGGGATCAGTTAGAACGAAGATCAGGGTTACTCATCAGGATAACGTTCCGAGATCATGAACAGAGATCAGCGTAATGAACGTGTATTTCACTTTCAGAAATCGACTCGTAAGAAACTAAGGATTACTATTTAGCACCCGTCACAAAAACCAGTAGTACAAGGTTTTGATCTAGAAGCGTAACCCTTATTTCATAGTAGAAAGCTTTTCTACACACATATAGGCGAACTAAAAGCACGAACAGAATAAAGGGCGTCGAAACAATCATCTTTGTCTAGTGGAAAAAGTGGAGCTCAAGAATGAGCGAGAAAGTGGCAATATAAGCTAGGCGTTCATTGCAACGATCTACGCCAAGATCTCAGTAATATTGAGGCTAGTGGTCGACAAGCAGCCTCTGTAATTTCTCCACTGGACGTAGCAGAAACTTAGCCCATTAACGACCACACTTAGTCTTGAAGAGAGAAATGTAACACAAGCACACGCTCTTCACTAGCTGATCATACTACCGGTAGCGTCTGAACAAGCAGAACGGTAAAATGTTCTGAGAGTTCTATGACTGTTAAGTACCGGCTTCATAAACACCTTTGCGTTTGTATTAGTACACTTTTTTAAAAGAGGACATCAGGGTCCTTACGGTCGTTAAAGGGATAAATAAACTACAGGAAGCAGCCCCCCTCGGCACCTCGTCCACCTACGCATCAATGTCTTGTGAGTAACGGTCTTGTGGTTGACTATGGACCTGCCGTACTTTATGTGTACATTTATGTGCACGAACACTTTACCGTAACGGAATTATATAAAGCTCACAAATCAATTCCGAACTTAAATGGTATTATTAGGCGGATTGAATCCAATTACGAGCGATACCTTGTTTTATTAGATTAATTTTTTGAATTTTGCAATTAATTTCATTGAAAAAGTATGCATTATGGTAACACATCCGAGCAAAAAAAACTAAGACGCTTGAGTATCTACATGCAAATGTTGGAATTGCGGTGATCAATTAAAATCGACCAATTGATAATGTCAAGTGAACTCGAATGCAGCTTTAGATGATCAAGATGCACGGGCACATAAAAAAACGCAATTGGACGAGTTGCCAAAAGTTTGCTACTCAACTTAAGTACTGGCTTAGTAATGGCACAAGTACCACTAGGCCGTAAAACAAGTACCACTAGGCCGTAACACAAGTACCACTAGGCCGTGACACAAGTACCACTAGACCGTGATACAAGTACCACTAAGCCGTGACACAAGTACATGTCACGGTCTGGTTCAAAAAGCGCAGACCCTCGTTAACAAACCACTACACCAGCGTTTCGTAAGCTTGGATCGGTGACATTCAAACTTCTCACCTAAAATGGAGTACTAGAGCCCACGTCTGGGAAGTATAGATGGCACGAGGCCTAGTTTAGTAAGCAGTGCACTACAGCAAAGCATTTAGCAGCCTTTTACAACGTTCTGCTGGATTGTAAAGGAGCCAAGATTTTTCGTAAATTTCTCAAAAGGACTCTTAACGATACGTAGAGCATAAAAAAGAACGTAACCAAATGAAATCTCAATTAATATATTTGCGTGAACGCTTGTTCAAGATTAAAATTAGAATATCAATTGTAAAATAAGGTTCGCAAAAACTTTTTCATGACTGAGAACTTGTAAAAGGCCGGTGATTGCTTTCAGAACGGACAACTTCAAACGTAGATCTACGCTAAGACTAAAAAGAACAGGGTGAGGTCAATGAGATGAAACTTTCTTCCTAAATTCGCGTGAATTTTTACCCTAACGAGCTCTGAAAAATTTTGATGTGATCTGCCTAGCGCGTTCTGGAGCGGCGGCCACGCTAAAAATCCTTCAAAAACTGGCCACGTCAACGCCAGTTTAAAAAACCTACTCCCAAAAGTCAAAAAAATAAAAATAAAAAATAAGAATAGAGCAAAAAAAATTGAAAAATTTGGGAGGATGGACGAGTTTTGTTTTAAGGGAAGAAAATTGGAGAATTTAGACATGGTATCCATTGAAGGTGTTTAAGAAATCTTCATGAGCCTGTTTTGGGAAGTTGAAAACTACAGATGAATGCATCACACACAAAACAATTTAAACACGAGGCAATCGCAAGCAGAAAACACAAAGTGTTGGTGTCAGCAACATCCCAGATGGTCATTACAAAGCGTAACATCAATGATGGATTACTCTTAATTTCTGACCGTCTTTCGTACAATTTCATGAGATGTACCATGATCATTGGAATTAACCCTAAATGTGAACCAAGTTACACTAGGAGCTGTCGTTTTCGACATCATTGATAAAGAACTGTTATACCAACGATGGCGGTAGAACGTAATAGAATTAATAATACGAGTGTACTTTCTACCCAAAAAAGTGTAATTCACGAAATCACAAAATTTTAAAACGCACAACAGCTGTGAAGTAGCTTTTTTGATAGCTAAAGACCAATTTGATCACATGTGGGATAGATGGAATGTATTTCTATGGCAGTCAATCCAAAGATTATTCGAAAATGTTAACGTGAAATTCTCTCAAACATGATTAATAAATTACCTACATGTTTTTACAGTCACAGTTTTGGGTGGCTGGAGACGCTAAAGGCTAAAAATACCCCAGTGTGTTGAAGGCACTACCACAATCAACAATATACTCACCGTCCCATGAGCGCAACACATTACGTTTGTTTTTTACATATAATTTATTTGATAAAAATACATTCGTTATCATCGCGGAGAATTATTTGTCTTTAAATGATCATGTTTTTAGAAGTGTCTGATTCAATTTTTATAACCAGTTTTAGACAATTTCAACTTTTTCAGTCGCCAAATACTACCAAATAGATTGAAATATCCATCCGATGCAACTGGGATTCAATGGGTAGATGATTAAAAGCACGAGTATGAATATGTATGGCTTTGCTATATGAAAGGCATAGGTCTGTAACATGTAATACCAAAAGTGCTTGTTGGGACACAAACGGTCAAACTATAAGAAGAACTAGGCAGAATTGTAACCAAAAGCAACGGTACACAGCGGCACTGCGGCTGCAGGCAGTGCCAGTATGACGTGAAGCACAGCAGATAGCAACAAACTGGGAGCCTGGCTGGGCTAATGAAGGAGGCAAGACTCTGATGAACCATCAAGATAAGTAAAACAACTGCAACTCATTTACGCCACAGAGCAAGACATAATTCAGTCAACGCAGTATCAAAAAATACGAACAATTAACAATGAATGGAAGCATTAGCAACTATGTACGTTATACATATTTATGAAGAGTTTAACACACTAAGAAGAAGTAGCATTAACTGAAAATAAATGACCATTTACCATGAAGTCCAACTGACAATTAACCAGTTTATCACACAGATAGAGACTTTACTATTATTTTAATGATCCAACATCACAAAACACCGAACATGAATTCCCTAGAAGAGGATAGAAGTGAAGAAGTGGTATTTACAGATGTAGACGAATGAAAGCTAATAAATAGTCATTGACAGATCATCTGGGAGTGTAGAAACACAGAAATGGTCATTTACAGATCATTCATACAATGAAACAAAAGGCAGGCAACAAGAGAAGCAGAAAGCAAATATTGGCACACCTGCGGCGCGCGAAGGTACAAACGCAGCTTTGCACAGCAAGAGCAGAGTAGTTCGTATATATTATGGTCGCCATTGAACAGAAATGGTAATGTGTGAACTAAATACATAGATGAATAAATGGACAGCGGCGCGAAACTTACACTGACAGGCAAACTGACGCTCTAGCAGCAACAGTAGCTCAGTGTAAAAATATTCCACAAGGGCTAGCCAAATACGGCAAAAAAAATCATAAAAACGCATGCAGACTAATTCAGGGAGTAAAGAAAAAAAATGTGAATTAATCTGTCATTGCCGAAACAAAAACACAAGCATATCAGCAGAGACATAATTATTAAAACGAAACACGAGCTCGTTATGATCTTAGGGGTGTAACGCGAGACTGAACACAAAACGAATAAGCAACAAAATAAAAGACAAGAAGCAACTGTGGTTGAAAAAAGAATTAAAATTATCTTGATAGGCGATGTCTAGTAATCAAATGCGGGCTGAACAATCTTTTAAAGGCTTAATGAATTATAAAATTTATGTATGGCGAAGCAAACCTTGTACAGAAAGTTTAAAAATCATAGCTACTCCCTGATAAAACATTCACTGAACAGAAAAATACATTATTGAAAAAATATTTCCAGAGCTCGGAGAAAAAATCACTCAGAAGAATATTTTCAAGCAAAATATCGGAAATGTAAAAAATATACATAGGAACAAATAACGAATACGAAAACACGCAACACATAATTATTTAGAGGAGTCAGGTCAGACGTCGCTTTATTATACTAACTGCTGAGCTCATAAAGAACACACACACGAAAAATCTAGTCTACGCTAGCGACATAAAAAGACTTAAGACAGTAAGAAACATAATTTGTATGCAAAAGTGCAACAAAGTAAGCGATGGTCTCAAATTTACAAAAAAGTGACGACACGACGCGTCTAGCTAACCCTTAGTGACACTTAAGCCCCATTGGTGTCAATGGAGGCGATGTGAATCATATGTAATAGTATAGTCCAAATTTATAAAACATAAATGTATGACATCGAGTTCCCTAAAAAAAAAGTTGTCAGTATCTTCAAGTAACAAGTATTAGGAACTATTGAAATTTTGTGTGACATTTTTTCACCAACGTCTTCACTCAAGTTTAACTTGTTATTGAAAACCACATTATGGTCATAATTATTGGGCGTACAGCGTGCAATAATACAGAACGGTGCTTTCGCACCCGTAAACCAGCATGGAACTACGATTGCTACACAAGCTGAAGTAATCAGGGAAGAAATCCACCATGAAAATTTCGAAATACTTTTAAGCACTTAAGGAGTCCACGAAAAATCAACGAACTGAGCCTCAGTGCCGACTAACACAAAACACATCGAAGTCAAATAACCCAATAGAATGGAATAAAATATGGCAACAAGAACGTGCCGTTTAGCCCAATTTTTGATTGATACAGAAGTCCCATGTCGTCTAAAGTCAAGGCATCAATCACTCACAAAAGAAGGCATCAATAGACACTGAAGTTCTGAACAGGAAAAGAAGCAAAGTTGCGTTAGACGTGAAACCAAAGAACGAGTTACCAGTACGAAATAACTACTGTGTTGCACGAGTGAAGATAGCATGTACATACCATAACTTATACACACGTCACGTTGTATAATCGAGTCACAGGCGACAGTTAATTTCAGCCACGACTTTTTGTGTTGATATAAAAAGCTGGCAAAAACCCCAAAGTGGTCGGACTGCTTCATCTACACGAGTGATCAAAGGAAGTTTCTGGTAAAAGCATCGCCGGGATAAAGCCCGGTTTAAACGTAAGAGAAATAGATAAATAGTAGTTCGCACATAGTAGACTACCAACTAAATGTGATACTTAGGAAACTATTTTGGTATCTCACGCAGAAAACGTCACAAGTTCAGCACCTTGTCTTACAAGAAATCTCCGCCAAGCATGAAGGATTTATCTTACGAATGCGTGCCGTAGATTTACACCAGCTAATCCCACGATTGTGGTGTCTTGAATGACCTTAATAAAGCCTCAGAAAATTTACTCTATGCTGAAATTTCCGACTGGGACCTGCAACCTTCTTCAATATTCTTGATGAATGCGAATTACCCGCTAGAATGGAAGAATTACAGAGGAATGTGTCCACTTACATCAATATAAAATCAATCATTCGAAGAGTGTACTCAATGAAAAGAATCTGCGTTTGAAATTGAAACCAAACAACTGAAGTTAGTACTGACTCTATACATATCCGAGGCAAAGTGCAGTCTAGAAGAACTATTTAAAATACAGCAGCCGGCCTGAGTGAAGGAAGAAGGAAAGGCAGACAAGTTGACCATTGCAGCAAGATTCCTGGATAGAGATGATTGTCAACAAAGAAAGGGAGCCAAATTGCTCATAGCTGCCAGATTGCTAGTTACAGAGAGTTGTCAATTAGTTAAAGCAAACAAGTTGATCACTGCAGCAAGACCACCACATAAGAACGGTTGTCCGCACGAAACGTCAGCACATAAAGACAAGAGAGGACAGCAAGTCTGCAACGTTTTGAGCAGATTCAGATTTAAGATTATTACACTAGGAGCTGAGGTCGAAAGAAGGAGTTCAAAGCGAAGCATTGCGTCATGCTGCACCGCAGCACCAGGTAGACTACAGAAGCAACAGACACCAAATACGAGAATGGAAGTAGGTGCTCTTCAATCTACACATTCATTGGATTATTGAAGCACAAACGAATTTAAAGGAACACATAGAATAATGTCTGTCAACATCAGTGTCAACAAGAGTTAACCTAGTGTATCTCGAATTACGAGTAGATCTCGGATTGCAAGTATATTGCTCGGATTACGAGTATACATATCGCTCGTATATCTCCCACATTGAAATATAATAATGAAGCAACTCCTAGCCAACAATTAACTACGTCAATTGAACTACTGGTTCTCATTCAGAAAATGTTCATTGAGACGAACTTCACAAAACTAAACAATCAAGAATAAAAGATCTTAAAACTACATCGTTTTCTTGCACAGACAAATCGGTAAAAAAGAAAAACTTCAAAATTCGATAATTGTGACTCTAGTGACACGGAACGTGTAGTCCACACGTGCATCACATGAGAGCAGCAAATTGATGTAAGGGCAGAAAATGTTGGTAATTTTTCTTACAGGAGAACAAGAGAAGTGGTGACACGAATCACAAGAATCACGAACGTGCACAGTGATGACAAACTCGAGTTCAAGAGCGAAAGTATTCCATAAAAATGTTTGATAAAGTGTATCAAGAGTAAAGTAAATACTACATAGAACAAAAATCAGGGAAATTGTTGAATAAGATCATACGGAAATTATTGTGAAGGTAAGAGGCAAGAACAAGCATCAGATTATTGGATTCCCTTGAAGCCTCTCCTCACGGCCACTCAAGGTGGTACACCAAACAAAGCTACAATGTGGTCAACCTAAGCGCATACAGTATTGCATGATGAGAACTTATAAACCTGATAACCCAATATTGAATTATCTCTAACATTTTGACAGATATCAATACTTCATTTAAGGTAGTTAGCAGCTTCAAGAGACATTGATCCCAACTCCAAATAGAACAAATACTAAATTCCAACATCACAAACACAACTGAAAATGACAAGTACCGACCAATAAAACTGTAGGTGCTCATCACTTTTATTCCCGACGCATCTCCAAGAGAACTGCACGGCATGAAAGCGAAACACCGTTCCCAGCTCCCTGCACGCTAGCTATGTGGCCTAGATTACACTACATGTAGTATACAACTTGACGACCCACCACCTATGTACCCGTGTACTACATGACTGTACGACCCTCCACTAATTGTAGTATACGAACATTTTTCCTACATTAAGTACTTTTCGTACAGTCAAAAAACCATTCCGGTATCAATGTTCCTGAAAATGTTCCGGGAATTATTTCTTTATATTTGTTTTTAGTACTTTTATCGAAGTACAATGGATAAAGTTGTAACCATCATGTACGAGTTAAAAAAAATTTCGACTGTTTTCTCTATGCACCGTTTCCGACCAACGTCAAATTTGCATGCACCAACTGTTTCCAGCCAGAGGAAGTAGTAATTTTTATTGTATGCGTGTTGTCACGAGGGCACCTAAAGCAACATTATCCTTCGATGGCAGGATGCCTGAAGTGCTGCAGACTGTGCCAGCTACGCACTAGTTCGGACGAGACAGAGTCCAGGCAGATTTTCTGCCGTCACCACGCAATGCTAGGCGGTGCATCGTGGAATGTAAGAGGAGTTGATGATTGAAAATTCATGCAAATAAACATTTCCATGATGCACTTTCTCCCCGACCTAGTATCGAAATTATTTCAAAACTTCGATACATCTTCTACCGTACGATGATTTTACACACAATTAACCCTAATACAAAGCAAATATATAATTTTTGATTGATTGCCTTCACAGCTGTATGAATGATACTACCCCAAGTTACTCTTGAGTTACCCTAAATTTTTCCAAGTTACCCTGAGTTACTTCACGATGTCCAATGTTGCCGTAAGTTACCCCAGAAATTTAGATCGATGCTGAACATACTGAGCTCGCTGAACAATTGCACCCTGACAAGAAAACACGTGAATGAACGCTAAACTCAAAACACAAAGAGATACGCAAACCATATAGAACTCAGCATACAAGACAATCATATACAGTGTAGCGTATACAGAGTTTGACCCAACGCAGCTAAGATACGAAGTCCTGACTACACAGTCTAGAGTATACAGTGCTGCACTCTTCGCAGACCAGAGAATTTTAAGTTATGAGCACTCAACCTAGAAAATTGAGTACTAGACAACGTACAGCCCAAGGTATACAGAGCTACGACCCAATATACTCAACAATATACAGTGCTAGACTATACATAACCCGAAGTATAGAGCTACAAGCCATCACAATAGTATACAATGGACTATACGATATCAACAGCGGACCACACTATACACTCGTATAGCAACTCAGTAAAGCCCAAAGTAAGCGACACAGTCCAGAAGAGGAAGACAACAAGCCTCTTACCTGCGTGCCAAGACAAGGATGATGACAAAGACGCTGTCTTCTGTGCGTTGCGGCCGTGATGCACGAGGTGGTCCGCTGTGGTGCAGCAATCAAGCAGTGCTAACCACAACTAAACCACACACGCACTAGCTTACATTTGCAACCACAATCACAAGCAGCCTATTAGCAGCTGGTCTCGGGTTCCTATTTTTGCGATACATTCTGGTAGTTACATTTCTAGCCCTATTTTGGTAGCTACATTGGTAGCCCCACTTTGGTAGCTACATTGGTAGCCCCACTTTGGTAGCTACATTGGTAGCCTCACTTTGGTAGCTACATTGGTAGCCCCACTTTGGTAGCTAC
>VCRD01003014.1:18743-31564 GCA_006783055.1 Trinorchestia longiramus | reverse complement strand
CACCACCTGTACATCATTTGGTGTAAGTTGCCGGTAGAATGCAACTCGTACAAACATCATATGATGTAAATAACGCTTAACAGGTTAATCTCATGCCGGTTGCAAAGCTCTCAGCTACACCAACAGTGCACGTGGAATAAAATAATTACTTTGAGATCGCACGTAACGCATTTAGCAGCCTTGCTAAATGCCTTACTCGGATGAAACAGGGGCATTGCTGAGAATTGAAAGGTCTTTCGCAGTACATCATGCAGTTGCCTGGCGAGAAATGGTTACTTGCGTCATCAATTTTTGTGCCTTCATGAATTTCGTGTATATCAAAAGCCGCAGCCGTTAAAATACCCTGAATTCATGAAAAATTTGATGAAAATTATTCGCACTTAAGCAGCAGATCAGTTCGCTGAGTTTCACGTCGTGTTGAGGGATTTCGAAAAATCATGGGAACTTTGTCAACATTTTTGTATAATTTTATACTTTATTTTGCTGCGGCTGAAACAGTACAGGCCGATATCAGTGTACAGCACCGGATTTCAAAAACAATGTTAATGACCACAGCTGTAGAAACACAGAAAACTTACTCTAAGAAATCCAGCACCGAGGACACTCCTACAAAAGCACTCGCAGCTCGTGACTAAACGATGGTCAACTGAACAACCTGGACGCTGCTGTATTGAACTAGGAGCCTCAACTGACATCCGTGTCCGCCTCAATCATCATTTGCAGGTCAAATGGTGTCTTGGTGAAAGAAGCCTCTCCATTTTTAAAAATTCATGAAATATTACAAGAACTTGGTTAAACAACAACTATCCAATTCAAAAATCAACCTGACCAAAAGCATAGTCGAGCATTTACATGGGATATCACAAGTTTGAGACGCTACTACAAAAACCACACAAATACTACGACTAGTTGGCAGAGTGAATCAGTCATCGACATTTGTTCCTCAACTAAAAAAACACCAAATAACACGGATGCTTGCTTCAGTCCTGTCACCCGTAAGATTACACCCAACCTAATTCACAGTGGTAGCCGAGCTGAGTTGTAGGAAACAAATGTACATCAGACGATGGTAAATCCGAAGTCCCACGAGGTAAATCCGACGTTTAATCGACGTCCCACGGTGGAAGAAGAAATCAAGAAAACAATCACAAACTGATGGCGAGATCTAGCTCTTTAATATCATGTCGGGACCTTTGAAGCTGAAATTAGTGATGCTATCACGTGATTTTCTTCTTCTGTGGTTGCGAGCCAGAAAATACATTTCTGAGATTAGAGACCATGTGATATAAGCCTTATTAAAAAAACTAAAACCTGGCAACGAATCTTGACAAGGTAATAATAGATTCTAAATATTGCCAGCAAGCTGAGGAATCTGACGTAACGGCAGCTGAGAATGTATATATCGCTGTAAGTTTTCTCGCACTGCACCGTCTCTTCATGAGGAATGGATGGTTGGTCTTGCACGAATATGGGCGTAAAATGTTGTGTTCCTTTTTTGCATAAACATTCATGCTAATTATGTAAAATGAGGCGAGAAAATGCGTGAATAAAAAGCACGATTTAATAATAATAGAAAGGCACAGAAGCACGAAATTAAAAAAAATCAACTGCTCGTAATAACAGGTGAAGAAATCGATCCAGCTAAATGGAGTTATGGAAAACGAGCAGAGATCAAGGCAGAGAAAGCGTTCAAAGTATTAATATTAAAAAATAAAACTAGTCAGCCCGCTAACAGCTGATCTCGTACATGATGGCACTTCACTAGTTTGAGTTCCTGTTACACGAACAAGAAGTTGATCAGTCCATTAAGGTTCTTCATTAACTCAGACTCCATCAACATACGCATGATCAATAAAACTAAATAAGAGTTAAGGAGCACACAAGGCCACCGGCACACTTCCAATTCAGGGTCACACTGATCCTTCTAAAAAGAACTCAATAATTTTAATCAAGTCAAAACTATAGTTCGATTCTCGTTTCGAATATCACAAAACACAAACTCCATGCTTTTAAAAGAAGTCTTTTCACAACCTCAAACTTGGGATAGAGGTAAAAACCACTCCGGCTCGGGACCTTAAAGAGAATGATGTCCGATATGTAAATTCTAAGCATAATAAAATAGAGAAAAGCATTCTGAATTAGAGCATCAAAGGTCACTCAGAAGTGGTGAACAAGGCATCGCGTGATGTAGTAAATTCACAAGTTAAACATGCAAACCAGTCTTCGTTTGATGGTAAAAAAAAGAGAACTGAGCACAAGCTGCAGGGCTCGGGATGAAGGAAGAAGGCCCGGAGATTGTATGCGGTTGCCTCGATCATTTGGGAGGGGGGGGGCGGTCCATCACCACTTACCGATGGGGGCGGAGTGACAGCTGCTCGATCTGCGTTCTTTGAATGAGTCCGACTCTCTGATGGTGTTGGTACGACCGCCAGGGGTAGCAGGTGGTGTGGACGAAGATTGATTAGCAGCAGCAGCAGCAGCCGCAACAGCAGATGCTGCTTGTGACGTCACTGCTGTTGAAGTTGCTGCAGCAGCTGCTGCTGCTGCAACTGCAGCCATAATACCACTTCCAGCACCACCAATGCTTCCTCCACCTGATGTTTTATTGGTTCCGGCGCTGCTTCCAGCACTTTTAAAACCGGCCATAGCCCCCACCACAGAAGTCGCTGTGGCCTTCCGCTTGTCGTCAGCACCAGACGATCCTGCGGCACCGCTCACATGGGCACACCTTACACAATCCCACCGGTTCCACCACACTAGAGTGCTCAAAAACACAAGTAAACCCCACCAAAAGACCACCGAAGTTATCCACATCGACACACCTCACATTTAATGAGGTAGTCGAGGTGTGCCTCAGTAAGCACTAAAACCTTGTCAACAAATGAGTAAAATTTTCACGAACATGTAATGAAGTAGTTGAGTTACGCCTAATTTGTCAACACCCAAAAAACCTCGTCAATAAAAAGGTAGAACTCTTACGCGGTACGTCAATGCAATTTGACCTGATCACAACCAAAGAAGACTTACCTAAGTAATACCTACAAAACTACAAAACTCTCAGGTGTGAGCAGGAATTTACTCAACATTTACGTTGTACTAGATAAACTTTCTTTAAATGAAGTTTTCACCTCTACTATGATGATCTTTTCCTTTTCATTGACAATTTTTTTATTTATTAAAAACACCTTCACAATACCTATAAACCCGAGTACTGTCACTACCTCAACATATTACAGTATATTACATAAACTGAACTGCGTTTTTCCTGTATTTATTGAGACATGATTATTGTTGCAGATTATCATGAATATAACAAACACACACGTGAAAAAGATTCACAAAATGTGCATGAATCAAGCTGCATAAGTGCAGGCTTCGTTTGGAATCCCTCAATTACACAACTACTATTTATTAAAGTATTTGAATTGCAGTCTATCACACCACAGATTTGCCAGATTCCTGAACAGCCAGCCACTCATGATCACGAGGCACAAGCAACAGATACATCAGGCCAAGCACGAGGTTCTGATATCTACACATCAAAGCATCCTAAAGAACTAAAGACAGAATTGTTCGAGACACCAATACAGTGAACTGCCGAACACAGGCAAGCACAGTGGGGCAGCAGCAGAGATGACACCGACCAGCGATGATGGCCCGCGTGTGACTCCCTTGATGCAGCAACACAACGGTGCTTGCTGCCAACACCTATGTACATGTATAATCACAGCCGCGCTAGCCCGCACAAATAGACTACATTAGCTAACGACACTTAAATGAGTTTATGCACAATTCACGACACGGGTTCCGTACGCATGTGTTGGTCTTAATTTACAGAAACAATCACCATAAACTATAGGAAGGAAACACAACATCCAGGACACGGACAATCAACAGCACAATAAGAGACTGAGGTAACATCCTTTAAGTTTAGTCACGCTATCTTCTACTTCGTCTTCCAAAGGAAGGAGGAATGGAGGTCACATCTAACACATCATGAACTGATCATCGTAACGGATTGCCTGCGTTCACATTTCCTTTAAAGTGGATTGTAGTTTGAGCTCTACAAGCGTTGTTCTCATTACAAATATTCACCTGACAATTTTTAGCATCAGCACACAGGAATGTCGTGCTGACTTGCACATTGAAAATTGTAAGACAAAATATTCCTAGTGAAGACTGCTCCAGCAGCAAGAAAAGCTTCAATGTCCACCATAAAGCGGCGTCTCGTCAGTACAATCCAACTCCATTGTTTTGTATGTAGGTCACTCTCGGTATTTACGAAATACTGAATGTATATGACGCATTCATGTTTTCAGTAGATGTGAAAAATAATATTCGTAAATGTAGACGTGAAAAATAATATTCGTAGATGTAGACGTGAAAAATAATATTCGTAGATGTAGATGTGAAAAATAATATTCGTAGATATAGACGTGAGAATTGATACTGTGCTTCATATTTTCGATAACTGGGGAGAATGCTGCTCATGTACAGCACGTGCATGAGCGCAAAATTCATGACTGAGGTAAAGAATATAAAACATTTGACGTATAGTGCGGGAGAAATGTTCGGATTCAATGTCAGTTTTCTATTGCATACGTATATTATTGTTTACATCAAGAAGAAAAGAGAAAGGCAAGGAAACTGTTACACGAATGTAGAAAATGTAAGCGTAAGTTACTCTGAACGTATGAATTAATTCCAATTTGCTGGAGATTTTCTAATCCAACATCATTCCAAAAAATCACTTTTCTAATGTCAAACAATGTTATTTCCTTTAAATTATCCTATATGTTTTGAAGCAAGTAGCACGCACAGAAAATGTTGCAAAATCAAAATCGAAACACACTCGTCTTTTTTGTATAAAATCGAAATATGTTGCAAATTACGAAAGCTGATATAAAATAAGAAGAAGTGAACGGAGTAAAAATTTACCTGTTAATAAATAGTGAAATGCAGAGTTAAAAATCGTGAATAATTTTAAATTTCGAGCAGCAAATGTGAGAAAGGTGAGGCATCGTCCAGTGAGAAAATCGAAAGAGAAAAAAAATCGTGATCAAAGAGAAAATCAAAATAGGTAATCATACTGAATGAAAGCTACCATTAGATAATAATAATTATAATAACGATTGTAATAATAATAATATAAAAGGAGGTAGGAAAACCATACCTTCTAAATCTCTGGCGATAACTGTAGAGCTCCTGTCCACCTGGGTCTTGCATTTGTCTGAGGGGAATGCGAGTAGGGCGTTATAGCGTCACACTGAACGCTGCTGTCTAAACTAAGCTTACCGCTGTAGGGCCGTGCTTTCTTTCATATAGTAAAGATGAGCAGTAATTATGCAATGACATGACTCGCACGTTAGTCACAAAATTACCAGATCCCACTTTTGTTTTCACTCTTGAGAACGCGACAAGTAGACAAACACTCAAGAGAACTTCCAAGACCACAGACACATGACACCACTACACCTACAAAATTACTCAACCATATCAGGGCATTTTACACAACGATCACAATGAAGAAACGAACAATGAGTACACAAGGGTAAAGTGTTGGAAGCATTTATATGTGCTTATCGACAGGAATAATTATCCAGAGATGGTAGTTGTTTGGCGGGAACGAGAAGTGCTGCATGTGTGAATGTGACACACATCCTAGTGTATACTTTGTGTGGGCCGACTGACAAAGGCGAATGTGAAATGAACAAAGAAAACGGACAACACGTCACATCAGCACCAGAGTTCCAGTTAGAAAACAACAATCTTTCAAAACACACACCGAGTTTTAGAGTAAGGGCTACACACGGAAAGCAAAACAAAGAAAATACCGAAAATCATTTATCAAGAAAAAGAGACACGCCTCAAGGAAAAACCTTGGGTAGCAAATGGAGGAAAAATTTTTATGCTGAAACACTAAACATGTACGACTACAACAAACCGATACGGAAATTGCTGTTTAAGAGTGAGTTAGAGAAGCGTTAAAATTAAAACGTTTAAAGAGCAGTTAGGCTAAAACATGAATTAACATCACACATAATTACGACCATCTTACCTACACTCATGCGTCCAAATACTAAACATGGAAGAAAAATCACTATTTGTCACCTAGTATTTCAAAAGGGGATGTAACTTATATTGAAGGTATGTTTTAAGAAGAGGTTCTTACATAGGACCGAGCATATTAATTAAAGTCTTTATTTTACGTCTACGGCGTTTACTGCTCAACACCGCGTTCTTTTATAAAGAATTTTGATGTAGGGAGAAAGAAAAAGATATTGCAAGGGTATCTTGAATTATCCTATGGCAAATAAGTCAGGGTATTCTATAGTTACTTATATAGAGATTTAATATAGATACAGATTCAGGTATACAATTATAAACATTGATACTAGATTTGAAGACTCAATACATATTAGTGAGTAATTTTCGTAACATTCTAATACTATATGACAACTAAGTTTAATTTCAAATTTACAAGAGGAAAATTTGCATACGTCCGTCCTTTTAGTTAAAATATAATAAATGTGGCGAACTGACAATAGATATTTTTTTCTACTTGTAGCTGAAAACCAAAGCTTCAATTAAACAATACAACCAAAACCGTCTGAATTCAAACGATGACTCTACAAAACTGTTCCTCTAAGTCTGATGAGACAACAGAAAAAATACAGTTAAATAATTATCCCCAAATTTTCGTCATCGAAATCAAAAAATAATCCAGAATTCATGTTACCGATTATTCTTCAATTGATCAAAACTGTCAGTGATGTCAAAAACATCCAGAAGAAATGTCTGAACAAGTGCGTTGATTACGAACCAAGGTTGTCTTTTTCATCAAATGAAGATAAATAACCCCGGTACTCGCCTCAAACTAGGACCTGGTCGAAATATTTCCTGAAACAACTAGCCATAGAAGTCAGTAAGTCCAATGTGTGTTTGTGACACCTAATGTTGATTTCGACTCGCTCGAGGAAACCTTTCTTCAGTCTTCTAGGACCTTTTATCCAAAATCTATACATAGTCCATGAGTCAAAAGATATTGGCCTTAACTCAGGTGTCAAAAACACTAGAAGAAAAAGAAACTGTTTGCTCAAAAACAGATCATATTGGTACGGTATGACCTCTCAGACCCAATGGTTCCTGGTTCCCATCGTTAATATGCAGTCAACTACAAGATACAGAAAGCAACAACCTTTAACCATGGTTTTGTAGTGTTCAGTGAAGGGATTTAATCAAGGATTTAGTCCTTGATGAACTCCCTAGTTTTGATTCATCTCCCTCTTTCAACGAGGACTTCAGGATCTACTTGGGCGGTAAAAAGTTAATTAAAGTAAACTCAAAAGAGAGATCTAAGAAATAACGACCGTCCTTCCTCTTCGGAATAAGAGCGTCAACCCGCAGAATGTAGGCACGACCTCACCAGAATATTAAGGCAAAAAAACTTACCGACCTCCCTGGGATATGCTCGAGTGGCTTCGTGAGATCAAAGGGATGCCAATAATGGCCGTTGAAATGGAGTTTGTGCAGTAATAAGTAAGAAGATTCATGCAACGAAATAGATGAACAGAGAAAAGCCTGCATTTCATTCACAGAATAACGAGGAGACAAAAAGAAACTCCTGTTTGGTACCCTAATGAATACTCATTTTACACAAAACTTCATATAAGTATGTACACTACCTTGGAAACGTCTGCATCGAAAGAAATGTGAAGATTGTCATCCTAAAGTATTCTACTAGTTGGTTCATATGCGCATTAATAAATGTTATTCACATTACTAAGGTTTATATTATAACAGCTTACGAAATTATTCAGTAATAACCCAAAAACACTGAACTTTAAGATATAAACTGAAGGAGAAATTATGCATTAACGTCTATCAAATAAAACACTTTCCTGTATCATTCAAACTCAGCAGAAATTTCCTAAAAAGACCCTAAAATACTGTACTATTTAGGGCTTCAATCAAACAAAGAGATTTGTTAGGGATACAAGTCAAAGAATTCTCCTATGGAAGAATTGTACTTCCTGTTGGAAAATCGAATGCATATTTTAGCCATATTTGGCTCGCTGTCGTTACTGAAGTACATTATAAATAATTCACTTCAGCCCTATATTCTAAGGAAAATTACATAAAAAGTGCTCTATTGCACGCTTTAAGAATGATAATTTTACGCAATATATTTAGCTCAGTCAAAAAATAGCAGTAATAGTTTTTCTGGTGGTTTTTGGCAAGGCTGTGACGCGCTCAAAATGAAAGTTTGTTCCTTCCTTCGTCCCTCGACGACGCAGGTGTTGATCATCTATTTTCTGGATCTGCCTTTTAGTAGCAATTCAATAATTAACATTTTTGGTCGCAACGCTGCATCACTAAATCAACACTTACAAAGTATAAACTTCTTAATCTTTTCATCAATAAAAATATAAATATTTTTATCAAGGGACATAACAGGTAACGTGGTAAATAACTTAAATGCAAAGAAACTCTTGTAGGGGGAAGCGTTAAAAAAAGATTCCATTCTAAACATTTGAGTTTCAGTTTGAAGAAGCATGAATCACATGGAAAAGAACGTCAACGCTTCTTAATGTTTAATTTACATATTGGTACTTTCTTTTTTTATTGCTAGTATGAATAAATTTGAGACAAACTTTGAGTGAGGATGAGAGATTCTGAACATTTTCTTACCTAAAAGAAGCCAAGCGGTCGGCAGATGAACGAGAATCAGTAAGTAATGAACTATGAACTCAAATGAACCATGTACTCAAATGAACTATGTACTCAAATGAACTATGTACTCAAATGAACTATGTACTCAAATGAACTATGTACTCAAATGAACTATGTACTCAAATGAACTATGTACTCAAATGAATTATGTACTCAGAGCTGATGTCTTGAAGTTGAAATTCTCGGCATTTAATTCTTCAAGTTGGGGTCACAGAGTCTATGTCTGAGTCAGTGGACTAAGAATCAATGAAATCTACAGAGGGAGGATCAAAAAATTATCTAACATTCAACACGACAGCCTTCAACTCCAAGCAACAGTCCTAAGCCCTAATCAACTGTCAACTCTAGGCAACGGTCCTAAGCCCTAAGCAACTGTCAACTCTAGGCAACGGTCCTCAGCCCTAGACAACTGTCAACTTTAGGCAACGGTCCTCAGCCCTAGACAACTGTCAACTTTAGGCAACGGTCCTCAGCCCTAGACAACTGTCAGCCCTAGACAACTGTCAACTCTAGGCAACGGTCCTCAGCCCTAGACAACTGTCAACTCTAGGCAACGGTCCTCAGCCCTAGACAACTGTCAACTCTCGGCAACGGTCCTCAGCCCTAGACAACTGTCAACTCTAGGCAACGGTCCCTAAAACAATTGGAGAAGCTTTGTTGCAATAGTGACAAGGAAGAGCAAAGATCACCACCAAAGAACACCAAGAAACGTGTCTGGATGGCGGTGCTCAAGTGATGTAGACTGAGGACAGACTCGACAGCATCACAGATAATGGGAACCAGCTTATGAACAATCAAGGAGTGTAGGGGAGGCGTGGATATTGATGTAAGATTGTAAGGTTCTGGTGATGTCATAAATGCAAAAAAATAGGATTGTCGTCGGAAGAATGATTGTTTATCAATACAGAATTCTCTGAGAAAAGATTCAGCAAAGACCACTCAGTTTTCATTGGTCCAAACGTTACTGTGTGTTAAAATCACGCACTAATTTATCAGAAACCTAATTTTCCAGTAGTTGAGTTCTAAAAACGTGTTCTGCGACTGAAGTTTAGTAGTAAAAATTTAAAATACTAAAAATTCCGATTGTTTTATAAATGTACGCTCATGGATGTGTACAAGTTTAGAATGTAATCCGTTTGTGTACCCTACATGATTGTCATCAAAGATATTCCAATATATAACTTGCGTACTAAATGGTTTCACCGAAGACATTCCAATACACAACGGTTCATGCGAATAATGCTGATAAGAAGAAATATAATAAAAAGGAGCTCATAAGAAAACACAGTGAAGAGAACATGCCGTTACAAAATGAAGGCATCGTATAAAACGCGGTTGCAATAATGAAAACTTCAAGAACTTCTTATAAAAAGTTATTGTGCTTCATTCCTATCAGGACAAACACGACGACACAATTTTGGTGCTGAGGTAAAAGAAATGATGTTGAAACGCCAGAGAACATTCAAGTTGCCAATGAATTACACTATGATATTGAAATTAAGAGTAAAGAAGGCACAAATGCGTCAAGACTTGTGAACGTATGTCGTATTTCTCGGTTGTGCCACATTGCGACTTTTGATGAAGCAGGCATTAGACTGGACACAAAATACGTTATAATTCCTAAAACAATGAACAATTATTGGATACAAATATATAATGGTTAATAGGCCTGTCGTCGTTTTGGTAACCAATGCGTGACAGTAGACCTGTGAGTCAAGACTGCGCAGGTGTGCCTCACAAGTTCTGAGTTGTGTCATCTACGTGATCCAGCACACCTGCACGCCTAATACAGGTACTCTCTAACAATTTATTAAGGGTTTCTCAAAGTTATCCTCTAGATCTTGTTTTATTAACGATTACTCACAGTTGCCCTCCATCCCTTATTTATCGATGATTATTCAGTTACTCTCCAGCCCCTACTACATATATTAGGAGTTACTCCCACAACTGCCTCAAGACCGTACACTCACTATAATATTGTACCATTTTTTCATTTTTCAAGTTTCATCCTTCTAATAATTGGCCCAATAAAATAATTAGAACAGGCTCCAGAATTACAACTTGGTCATCATTTGTAAAAATGCAAAGTTTAAAGTGAAACATATTTTTTAATCGGTTTGAAAAAAAGCGTTACATCTAACTTGAAAATTTGTTATTCCAAATTTGCGGAACTATTCGGGCTAATTTGTAAATTTTTTCCCTTTAATATGGACAAATAAATGGGCTTTAATATGGACTTCAGAAGGAATTTTTAGTGCATTATTTTTCACATGAATAAGCTCAATAACATGAACAAGCTTTCATATGCACAATTCAAATACACGAACAATCTTTCATATGAACAGTTCAACAACATGAACCACCTTTCACAATAACCTGATCGTAAATGTTTCTTGATTTGAAAGAAATTTTTCAAAGCATCTGTTTCTGTATTCGCCTGCACGTAAATTGCATCATCTGACATAATTTTAGCCTTCTAGAAAGATAATTTATTTCTTCCAAAAATTAAAAAAACGGAATTATAAATTGCTCGTAGACATCCGGGTGTCTTAAATAACATTGAAATCTTTACACGACTCGACGTTAATTTAAAAACCAGAGATAATAAACCATCCACTACGTGCTCTTCTTCAAAGCTCCATGAGAGACGTACAGAGAGGCGCTGTACAGCACATCAACTTACCTAAGAGATTCACTAAAGAAGCCCTGCACGAAGCTGGACTAAAGTCATTTATTAATCTACACTAAGGGGAATTTAGAAGGGTCAGTTTTGAACGAAGCGTACACTACGTGATACTGTGCAGAATCAGAACAACTGAGCCGAGCATTTGTACAAAGAAAAGTTTTGCTGTAGTTATGCACTCCTACACACCAGACAGAGATTAAATCTGACGGAAATGATCCTATATTGTTGAATGTAACCTTTACATTTTGAGGGTCAGGTGCTATAGGTGGTTAGTGATACTATATATTTTTACGGTTCTCAATTACGATAGATTAAAGACTGTTCACATTAGGGATGGTCGAGGGAGTGATTTATATATACGAGATTAACACTAACTACAACAGACATGCTGGGCTCCAACAAGTTTAACACAAAGCTACCACCTCTCACACGAATCACATGTACTTTATTTACAGATGCTAGTAACGATGATTTAAAAACAAGGATTTAATGTAAAATACACAGGACGTACGAGGACGGAGTTGGACAAACTGTGGATGATACACGAAGGGCACAACACAACTTCAAGTCAAGAAGATGAGAAACAATCAGAAACATAAATGGAACACCCAAACTAAAACAAAATTGAGACTCAGAATCGACGGGGGAGAGAAAATGAATAATAACGGAGAACCAAATTATTAGTGTTCTCCATCCCATGTGAAACTAGAACACGTAAGCGATCCTCTACCATGTTTAGCACACAAAATGCAGGCACTTAAGGCGCATTAAGTATACGACTGACATAGAAACATACAACTACCAACATGGTTGCGATCCCGGGTACACTTCCCGGCTAACAGTTACGTTACAACTACTGCAATATGGAACGAGTACATACAATATTCATTAGATGAACATAGTACGGCTTGTGAAGGGTATTCAGAAGTGATCGTTATGGAGCATTAATTGTGCACCCGAATTATGTATGTATAACAATTTCATTTTTATAAGTAGTGTTTAAGTTAAATGATACACGTACTTTATACATATACTGTATACACACTGTAAACATTCAGTTAGTAGCCGTCATGAACAAAGAGACATATGTTGGTTGAGAACACTGTAAAATATTGAAAACCTTAAAAACCTTTAGGTAGACCTAACTGTTCAGCTCCTACACGACCTAGACTGTAGCAGACCTGACTGTACTACTACACAACCTAGACTGTAGCAGACCTGACTGTACTACTACACAACCTAGACTGTAGCAGACCTGACTGTACTACTACACAACCTAGACACAACCTGACTGTAACAGAACTGGCTGTGGCAGACCTGACTGTGGCAGACCTGACTGTACTACTATACAACCTAGACACAACCTGACTGTAACAGAACTGACTGTAACAGACCTGACTGT
>VCRD01003013.1:5017-61363 GCA_006783055.1 Trinorchestia longiramus | reverse complement strand
AGAATGGCTTGCAATTCCTTTGGAAACAATTCACAAGTTGTATGAATCAATACCTAGGAGAATTGAAGCTGTAATTGCCGCAAAAGGCGGACCTACACCATATTAAATTATAATTTGTTGATTTTTGAAGGTGTTTCCATTATTTTGTCCACCACCTGTATGTACTCACTCAGTACTGCTGGTGTCCAATCTGGACAAATTGAGGCAGAGGGGTAGTATTGAATACCACTTTAAAAAAGGCTGTCACTATTCATATTTACCTTTGTATATACGCTCAACTGTCACTCCTTCAAAGCCAGCATCAATCAGTGCATTTGTTAATTCTTCACTGCTGGTGTCCTCCCCAAAAGGCCCGATCGCTCCCACTGAAGTAGTTAGGTTGGCTGGCAGGCAGCATTTGACCTTCCATGCTCCGATCTCTGTAACACTCAGGAATGATGAAACATCTTCATAATGTTGGGTCACTGTTAGAGCCAGAATTTTTCTATCTTGATTTTTTATCTTTCAACCAGTGCGCTGAGCTGGAGTGATGAAATCCCCTTGATCAGGTGAAAACCCTGCAAAAGTAGGAACCTGTAGATTCAAATTTTTTTGGATTAATTTCAACAGAATGAGCTGGTATCGAGGACAGGAAAGCGGCTGGTCATCCAGTAACTCTTCAGTTTCACCAATTTGTGGGAAAAGAACATCAGATATCATGCCTTGACTTGAAGATAGGGTTTGAGAAGGAGTAAGGGGAATTATTTCAGAAGAATCTATGGAAGACCATGCACCTGAATCTCCCCGTGATGAGGATACAGCCCATCCCACTCCTCTGCGTCTTTTTAGGCATGTAATGCTAAGAATAAAAAAGGAACTGTAATAAGAATGTTGTGACAGATAAAGAAAAATTTGGAAATGTAGAACACAAAAACTGGATATAGTTTGCACGCATTTCAACGCAATTGACCCACGACCATCCATTTCACGTCTCCTTCAATCACGCACTGCTACTCAAGTCGGTGAACGCAATTCATCCTTCATTTTACCTAACTCCACTTTAACAAACTCTGACCCTAAAACCAATGTGCTGGCTGACAATTTTGAAAAAACTCTGGTTCTCCACCTCCAACCCCATTCCCTCAATTTGTTTTGCTTCCACTCGATCTTACCTTTAGCAGTTCAGTTCAGTCCCCTTTAAATGAAATATTTACAGCAGGTGAATTTGATAGGAGTCTGGCTTCCCTGATGAACAATGCTCCTGGATTGGACCGTGTGTGCAATGAGCGCCTGAAAAATTGACCAGATACAGTTGAACCTCGATCTAACAGACCCTGATACAACGAATTTTGAATGCAACGTTATTTTGCTGCACCTGGATTTTGTTCACAAATCTTAAAAATTACATAAAAATTCGTGTAACCTTGAGTCAAGTACAATTGAACCTCGATTTAACTGACTAATACGGGGGAGAGGACGTCTGTTGAATCAAGGCTCAAGTGTACTTACAAAAGATGGCTTCTCAACTTATGTAATAGCAGTCTTAGTTTGGCTGTCATCCCAAGGCCATAGCAGCTTGCTGTAATTATTCCCATCCCTCCACCTTTTAAACCTTTGACTGCTGTTGAATCCTTTTACCCTATATCCTTGCTCTCTTGCCTCCTAAAACTGGTAGAGTGAATGATAGCCCAGCGCCTTACCTTTTATTTATGTATCAGGCCTTTAGCAGTTCACATGAGGGATTCAGGCAGCGGCTGGCGGCAGTCGATCAGGTTGCTCGTCTGTAGGCCGCTATTTGTCCGGAAATTGCCGCGAGAGAAATATCATTGTCTCCTCGTAGATTTGACCGACGCTTTTAACACAGTCTAGCCCACGGAAATCCTCTACAAACTGAGTTCGTGTGGAGTGCGGGGACCAATTCTACGATGGCTTCACCCGTACCGAACTAACCGCTCTTTCCAGGTCTACTTTGAAAGTTCTTACTTCTGAGTAAGAAGAGCTAAAAGCTGTGTTAGACAGGGTGGTATCTTGTCCCCCATGCTTTTTAACCTAATGATGTCCGACGTTCCTATTCAAATAGAGGTGCAGTCGTTTGAATATGCAGATGATCTAACCTTTTTTACAGCACATAAAAACCTGCATGTAGCAACCGACTAACTTCAAATGCAGATAGATTCCCTTTATAAATGATAGCAACAGTGGGGTCTTAAAATAAATTTTACATAAACGAAGAGCATGTGCTTGACTAATAAAAGAATCACTCCACTCCCTATTTGCTTGTGCAGACAACCTCTAATTTTTGAACAAAAATATAAATATCTTCGAGTAATTTTAGATGCACCTTACTTACTATGGGAACCTGAAATAAATTACTTGAAACAAATCTCCATCCCAATTCTTAATCTACTGCAATCGATAGGCATTGGAGTGCTGACCGTGAGCTGTTACTAAAACTGTATGAAACTCTCTTTCGCAGACGTCTTCTTCTTCTTCTTGTTTCACTTTTATTGGAGCTTCGAAGATGGGTCCATGCAGCTCCACGCCTTCAGGGATGTTTTATTGTTTTCTGAAATTTAGCCCCCAGGCTGAAAACGGATACAAGAGATTTTTCTGGGCAGTTCTACTAGGAGATTCCGTTCACTTCTCTGAAATGTTGCAATTTTTAAGAAATTTCAGATGGTTTTAATTTTCCTTATGGATGTTAAATAGTTAGCAACTATTTTAACAATTTGTTTTTGAGTTGGTTCCAGAAAGAGGCCACCTCCAAATAAATTCTTCAAGCAGAAAGGCACATTTAGTGGAATCAAGGAATTTTTCATGGTGGTACGTTCTGCAGCGTAGTAAGGGCAAGAGAAAAAAATATGGTCGATACTTTCTTCAGCACCACAAGAGCAATAGGGATCTTCCACAATGCTGAAGCGATAGAGGTGTGACCGGAGCCCCGTGTGACCGACACGAAGATGAGCAAGTGCTGTCTCAATGTGGCGGGTCTTGTGTGCAGACCACAGCCACTGCCCCGTATTATCTCGAATTTTCAGTAGATGACGTCCCTTCCCCGTCAGTTGAATCCTCCTCGACCACTCAGTCTTCCACTTTGTTTTTTTTTCGCAGACGTCTTGGTTATGCTGCACCGTTATATGGAACAGCAGCCCCCAGTAATCTCTCCGAGTTGAACCGTATCCAGAACCAATCCCTGCGCATTGCAACTCGTTGTCGTAAAATTACTCCTATCATTTCCCTTAAAATGGAGGCTGACATTCCGCCTTTAGCTCTACACCGAAAAGAAATAGCATGCAGGTACTACTGTCAACTGCTTCAGCTGCTGCCTCCCAATGTAGCCGCTTCTGAGGTGGTTCAGTGGCTAAATACCTCTCAAATTGGTTCTTCCGTAATGCCCAATAATCTCGCCACTTCCTCCTTGGTTCAGGACGGATGATTACATTTTGACTGAATTTTTACCATCTTCTATATCTTCATTAACCTCCCAATCAGTTTTCCAAACCTATGATGAACTAATGGATACAAACTTTGCAGATTACATAGCTATATTTGCAGATGGTTCGCGAATTACCGAGTCTACTTGTTCCTCCTCAGCCGCGGTTGTGGTCCCTTGAAAAGGAGTCACGCTAAATTGGAAACTTCGTCCACAAAAACCGGTAATAGAATGTGAACTGTATGCAATACATGCCCTGTCTTGGATCTGGGAGAATTCTGGCCTCTGTGATGAATGTCATTTTCACTTACTCGTTGAGCTCCCGATATTTGATTTGCAGCACAAAACCTAATTACTACATTCCTCTGGTCTACAATGTACAGAAGAAGTTGATTAGCATTATTTTCTCTCATTGTATTAGAATGTAGTTTATTCCAGGCCATAGAGGTATGTCAGATAATGAGGCTGCAGACAGTGCTGCTAACGCGGCGCATTTACTGCGATATTGCGCACTGACGCTTTACTTTGATGAAACTGTGTCTTGCATGTAAAGCATCAAGGACAGGTTGGAACACAATATGGCTACAACAAGTAAGGGTAACCAGGAAGGGGCACCACTTCGTACAAATTAGAAACAGTTCAGGTAGATGGCCCTGGGCCTCCTAAAAGAACCGTTGTGTAGAAACTGCCTAGGCTAGACTTCGGGTTGGGCATATGTACAGGTTTTTGGTTCTAATTGTTTCGTTTCAATCAAATCGACAATTCCCATTGCCCATGTGGTAGAGTAGAAATTATGGAACATGTGCTCATCAATTGTTTAAACTATTCTGATGAACTTGCCAATCTAACTAACCCTCTAACCTCTCTCAATGTTCCTGCTTCCTTGAAAAACATATTAGGAGGTGGCTCTTTACCTGAAAATGGACAAAAATCGATCGTTTGGGCTCTTTTCTGTTACATGGAAAAATTCACAAATTGGAAAATATATGGGGACAAATTAATGAGTAAACAAAAATCCAGAACCTGATACCCTCTGGCTTTGACAAGCGTTATGCCAAAACTGTAAAAATAAAGATCAAGTAGACTAATGTGACTAACCTCTGTTGGTACTAACCCAGTTCTTCAAAAATAAAGTAGAGTTTTAGAACAAGGATAGGAAACACTCCCTTAAGCAGCTCTGATATAGGTTACTGTAAAGAGTTGCCACCTGTAAGAGGGGATGTTTCCTTAGTCTCTGATAATCCCCAACTTCACTCCTTCAAAGATACGCCCTCAAGAGTTGTTTTGCAAAGACCCTTTTGGTCAAATAAGATATTTTTGCCTCTTGGCCTTAAGAAGTTCTAGGCTGAGCAATCAGTACAGATACAACAACTCATGCGTGGCACTTGGTTGGGCATGCCTTAGCAACTAACAGTAGACTTTGAAAGTAATATGCAAAAAAGAGGAGAAAAAAATTGTGAAATGAAACATTGTTTATATTGAAATGTTTATAGAACAAGGAATTGCAGAACCCTTGCTATCATTTGCTAAACATTCGAACTTCTCTCTTTTTTGCAGGTTGGAACTAAGAAAACATCATAAACAAAAGAAAAAATTAACCTGCGTTCTGACCTGGACTAGTTTTCGAAGCCCCAAATAAACACGACAAAGAAGAAGCAGCTGTGATATAGGTTACTGTAAAGAGTTACTACCTGTAAGAGGGGATGTTTCCTCAGTCTCTGTCAATCCCCAATTTCACTCCTTCAGATTTATGTCCTCATGAGTTATTTTTGCAATGACACTTTGGGTCAAAAGATATTTTTTGCCTTTTGGCGTTAAGAAGCTCCGGGCTGCGTCACCCAGGCTGGACATTCAGTACAGATACATCAACTCATGCGTAATGGGTCGGGCATGCCTTAACAACTAACAGTAGACCTTGAAAGTAATATACCAAAACTAGGAGAATAAAATTGTGAATATGAAATATCGTTTATATTGAAATATTTATAGTATATGGAGTAGCAGAATCTTCTGCCATCCTTTGCTAAGTATTTGAAATTCTCTCTTTTGCAGGTTGGAACAATGAAAACATTGTAAACAAAAGAAAAAGAGTACATGATTGATACTAAATGGCTTGTTCCTATTGCCATGTTCTATTCTGCTGTAGATTGTATTGATTATGTATGATCTATTGCCATATTATATTAATGTTTATGTATGACTTATTCACAGATGATATTGACGATTACATATGACTTATTGTCAGATTACATTGATGGTAATGTATGACTTAATGCTAGAATATATTTATTATGTATGACCTATTGCGAGATTATATTGATGATTGTGTATGACTTATTGCCAGATCATTGAGCTTTATTGCAGGACCAATGAATTGTACTGAATGGCCATTTGACTTTTAATATATGGCCAATGGACCTGAATACACAGTCAGTTAGCCTTAATGTGTGGCAGCCGAGTCTCAATGCATTATCCTTGAGCATCAATGTGTTGCCAATGGACCTGAATGTATCACCACTATGCTGAGTGTAGGGCAGTGTTTCCAATAAATATTAATTGGCATATTGCAAAAAGCCGAAAATTGAATATTCAGTTTAGTGTTTGTGTTCATTTACTGCTAATTATCCTTGAGTATAATTAATTATACCAATATTGTTGCTGGAATGCCTAATTGGTGGCACTTTCACTGTTATTGTTGTATAATATTGTTGCTGAAATGTGTTGGCACTTTTATTGTTGTTTACTACGTATGTCACTGAAATGCTATATTGGTACTTTTATTGTTGTTTTGTATTGTTACTAGAATGCTTTATTGACACTTTCATGCTTAAACTCTGCTTCATTGATATTGTTATTAAACTCAATTATATGCTTATGAAAAATGCTAAAGTTATTAATTTAGGTTTTAATTAATTTATCCCTGCTGATCAAAAAATTAGTCTCACATTAGCCTTGTGATTAAAGTTATCATTTGTAGTTTGTTTATTTAGTACATATGTATATTTTTTGAGGACAAATTCAGAGAAGCACTAACTATGCTGTCTGAGGTTTGATCTTGTGATTGTTATGTTTTATTACTTACATGTTGCTTGCTTTGCATTGTTTCATTGATTCATCCATTTTTGTGAATCATTAAATTTCCATTTTGCCTTTTGTAATTTAATCTGTTTATGTGGAATTTAGCTTTGACTTTTTCATTATATTACTATTTTGTATTGTTGGTACTTCGAGTTTTTTTACTACTTTTGTTGTTTATTCTATGTATTTATTTCAGCTCAGTTGCTTATTATTACCTCTCATGCCTACTCTGGCCTAAATTACTGTATATAACTTTGTTCCTTAGTGAACTGTTTCTTGTGTCATACCCTAAAGGCTTTTTATTTATTTCATTTCAATTATTAATCTGTATAATGGCAGTCAATCACCCAATTCTTGCCTGTGTTGTGTGAATTCTAGAAGGTAGATCAATGCTGTGTTGTTATTTTCCTTTGAGTTTATTATCATGGTGACATTTTAATAGCAGATGTTACTATACAGCTGGATTTAGTTACTTCTTTCATGACAAAAATTTGCAGACTTCATTTTAAGGTACCATACATTTTCTTTTTATTTAATAACTTAGTTAGGTATTGGTTGTGTAATAGCAAAGTAGATTACAAGTTTGTACCACTTCCAGGACTGCAGTAACTGTATGTTGATACAGGTGCTCTGCAGTCTAGCTCGGAATGCTTGTGATGTGTGGCCTGTAAGTCTTATCAAACTGGTGTTTTTATTATTTGAGATGGCTTTAGTTCCCAGGTTGTGCTGACAAACATTTCCTAATTTTAGTCTTCAGGTTTTTGGCATCAATCTAGTCATCTGTTATGGGAGAAAATAGTGCTGTCGAGTTAAATAATTCATCTACAATGAAAAGAAACAGTGAAGGTTCTGTAAAAGAAAATTCTGTTATGGAAAGTAAAGACCTTGCAGGTCAAAGCGCCACATCTCAGGGAGACATAGCCAGGGATGCTGTATTTGTACAGTCTCAAGTGTTGCCTGCACACACTCCAATAGTTAAAGGTGAGATTTGTTTGAGCCCTTGGTGAGTTTGTTTGGATTTGTGCGGTTCAATACTACAGTAATTTTGAACTGGAGGTGAAAGCCTATGCCAGTCAGTTGAGTTTTGATCACCTGATTTTACTATTATCTAGTTCTTTATGATGAGTTTAACCTTGTAACTATCTGTTGATTTTATTAAATTGAACTTAGTTGTATCACAGTTGATATATTCAGCTCGATCATAATACATTTGAATATAGTGTAGTTCTTTATTAACTCTTAAGATTTAGTTCTTTGTTTACTACATGTTTTGAGAAATGATTAGAATAAATGTACTTATTGTTTGCAGATAAATTTAGAAATGTATTACATCATTGCAATCCATATAAATTTTTTTTATATATGTTGCCTCCTTAGGACATTAGTTCAAGAACATTCTGAATAAATTGACAAACATCTAGGCGAAGTGAGCGGTGTAAAATTTCTATTACTGGTAGTTTTACTGCTTACTAAGCAGTTCTGAAGCATCAAGTAGGGATTGGGACAATTCCATGTACACAAAGTAGCCTTAGACATTTGATTATTTTCTTGTACTTGAACAGCTGACCTGGCATCATAATATAACTGTAAGGATGTAAAATGTATGAATTGGAAGTTGAGAGGTTGATTATATCTACAATTGTTTATAGTTTGTATGTATTCAAATATTCTTAGGGAATGAAAGGGGGCTAAAGTTTGTGAGCCTTGCCTTCCTATTATTTTTTTCTGTATTTTGAATTTGCTTATTTATGTAACTTGCCTTGTTTTACAGGTTATGATTTCAATGAAGGAGTGAACTACCCTAATCTACTAGCTTCTTATGCAATATCTGGATTTCAAGCTACAAGTTTTGGTCTAGCAGTTGAAGAAATAAATAAAATGGTATGTTAACACTACATAATTTTTGTATAAATTCATGTCAATATTTTATTTGCATGTTCTATGAATTTATTTCATTTTGAACTGGTGTTTATAAGATAATTGAACATGAAACTCAGAATTAAATATTTTAATGCTTTATAGGTCTGAATGAGTAGTTATAGGCATTGGTATCATCGGACAGATTGGAGTGGTGTAGCTCTAGGCCAGTGATTCTCAACACGGCACACTAGTGTGCCGCGAAACAAGAAGACGTCACAAAAATCTACTTGTATCTTTCATAAAGTTTAAAATTAATTTCTTTCCAAATCCCGAAGAATGTAAATTATTATTAAAAATGTTAAATTTTAGTGAGTTAAAAGTTCAGGTTAAGCATTGCAAGCAGTGCCACGAACATTAAATTGTACCGTAGTTATTGTAAAACATTGTGGATCTCAGTATGGCACTTTATCATCATAATTATATGAAACGCATTTAATTATAACCTTTATCTCGAGAACAAATAGAGAACTACATTTACTTCAATGTACGAGCTTTTCGTTCATGTCACGTCAATAATTTTCGTTTAACTGTGATTAACTCCAGATTACTTGCTTGCTATCATTTTACCTTCACTATCGAGGGGAATTAGACGATAAATCAAGTCAACGAAGTGCTTTTATCTGTATATAAGCCATATATTATGAATATCGCAAGTTCGAAAATTTTTCATTGTTTCTTCTACCATATTTTAAAGCTGAACGAAATAATTTGAGAGCTAGCACAGCGGCGTGACTGCCACCACTGTGCTGTCACTTTATTAGTTTATCACTGCCTGTTATGAAATACGTGAGTGACAGTGTGTGTTAACAGTTTTATAATATAACTCCTCTTCTCAATAACAATGGATAAATTCATTAAAAAAAGTACTAAGTGACGATTGTGAGTCCACTAACAGCAAGCAAATGACAAAACCCGTCAACTTTAGTGCAATAAAAGCTTAAGTTCACCACAACCGAAGATACAAGGATGAATATTTACAGTTAGGATTTTCTTGGACTGGATCAGTTGAGCGGCCAAGTCCATTATATGTTGTTTGTGGTGATACGTTGTCCAATGAATCGATGGTGCCAAGTAAATTAGAAAGATTTCACTACTAAACATTTCTATCTCAAAAGTAAAAATGTTAGCTATTTTTAAAGATTGTTAGATCAGCAAACAAAGCAACAAAACCTTTTCCAAAAAAAATTGAACATATCAGAAAGAGCTCAACTTGCTTCCATCGAAGTGGCAGAACTGATAGCAGTGAAATCTAAACTTCATACTCTTACTGAGTCAGTTATTTTTCCCGCTTGTAGGAAGATGGTTAAATGCATGTTAGGAGAAAAAGCTGAAATGGAAATAAACAAAATACCCCTCCAAATGATACAATAAGGAGAATTTCAGATTTATCAACGAATATTAAAACTAAAGTACAGAGCTTAATGAAAGTATCAAAATTTGCCTTAATAGTTGATGAATCGACTGACATAATAAACAGTGCTCAGTTGCTTGTATTTGTGCGTTTCATTCATTAAGATGAAATCATCAATCAGTTTTTGTGCTGTAAGGAAATGCAAACAATTTGTAAAGGTCAGGATATTTTTGATGTTGTGACAAGCTATCTTGAAAAAATTAATTTGAGCTGGAAGTCTTGCGTTGGCATTTGCACTGACGGAGCTCCATGTATGGTTGGCAGTGTTAAAGGCTTCGCTTCACTAGTACAGAAAGAAAATCCAGAAGTCATTCGTACACATTGCTTTTTACATCGAGAAGTTCTAGTGTCAAAAGTATCACAGGAAGATTTAAAGGAGGTGTTGTAACAAGTTTGTGAAATAGTCAATTACAGTTAAAAGTAAGCCATTAAAGTCGAGGGTGTTTGAAGCATTGTGCAAAGACATGGATTCTAATCATGTTTGCTTACTTATGCATACTGAAGTTCGATGGCTATCGAAAGGTAAAGTCTTAGCTCGTGTTCATGATTTACACAAGGAATTGATTGCATTTTTTGAAAAAGAAAAGATTGAACGATTTGGTAACTATTTCAAATGTGATTTTTGGGTGTCTAAAATGGAATATGTGACATATATTCTGTCATCTTAATACTGTTAACAGTAGCATGCAAGGCCGAAATGAAAATATCCTCACCTTAACGGATAAATTGGTATCTCTCAAAAAGGTGAAACTGATATGTTCCCTACAATGCGTAGCTATTGCAAAAAGAAAATGATCCCTATTATAGTAAAAAATTTGTCTACACTCGCAGAAAGCATTAACCATTATTTTCCTTCATTGAATTCAAAGAAGCACTACTGGATTCGAAATCTGTTCATTGATTTTCCTCATAATGAAGAACTTCAATTACACAAAGAAGAAGAATTAGAAGTAGTTCAAGTGACCGTAGCTTGAAGATAAAACATTCTGCTGTCCCTATCGATACCTTTTATATTTCCACAAAAAAAAGAATATCCAGCCTTATCAGATAAAGCTCTGGCAGTCCTCTTACAATTTTCCACTTCTTATCTGTGTGAATTAGTGTTCTCTACATTGCACAATATAAAAATAAAAAAAGGAAAGACTACGCTCCACTGAGAAAGAAATGAGAGTGTACTTATCCCATGTACGTCCAAGCATTGAAGAGGTTGCAAAACAGCACCAAGCACACGTTTCACACTAATAACAGCAAGTGGAAACAACTAGCACTAAAAATTTTAAACCAAGTTAAAAGGTAAGTTTTGTTATTCACATTTAAAATTTTTCCCTCTGAGGCTTAGATCATTTAAAAAAATGTAGCTAAAGTATAATAATTTTCCATAGTTTACAGTACGTTTGCGGTATGTGTGCCGCGACCTTTTCAATGGTTGATAAATGTGCCGCGAGTTACAAGAGTTTGAGAAACACTGCTCTAGGCACTGGACAGAAACAGGGAAATGTCTTTGTTCAATATTATGCATGCCTCCTTTGTCTTAATGTGTTTGCTACCACGCCAGAGTTCTTGTCTTAATGCTGTGCTTGTTCAGGGGTGAGGGCAATCATGGGGAGAGCCCTTTCAAAAAAAAAAACCTGTAGAAAGACCAGCTGTTGTATTGGGTAAAAATACAAAAGGATGCTAGATATACATGATTGACGTGATAAATTTTTGTGGTATGGGAAGATGTAAATATCAGTTAAAAGTAGGCAATTTAATAGGCAAACTGTGTGAAGGGCCATAGTGCACCTTATCTAGTGCTGAGTTATACTCAAGTTGTGTAATTTTTATACTTTCTGTTGCTGATAAATCTCTATTTTCCATTTTTACGACCAGATGGATTGTCGCGAGAAGCCTTTGCCTGCAAACTTCTGCCAAGCAATAGAAGTTGAAGATAACTTAAGAATCCGCAATAATTGCACCATATTTCTTGGCTATACCTCCAACATGGCATCCTGTGGCGTCAGGGACACTATACGGTATGTGGGGTAGCTGCCTCTGCTCGTGCCTTCCTTGGTAGCAGTTACTTCCAGCAGTCGCATACGTTCAGCTTCGTTATTCTTCTGGGTTTTACTTATTAAAATTTCTTATTTAAATATTTAAAATAAAATTCAGTAGCTGTTATTATTTGCATTGATCTTTTACAATATCTGGCTTGTGGCCTTCCACCTGGAGTTCTTGAGTTTTACATAAATTATTTAATTTTTGTTCAGGAAACCTGTCGTAGTAGTACCGAAAAAGAGAGGCGTCCTAGTTTGAGGTTTCATGCTCCAGTCTTTCAGTTGAAGGCAGTTTTGGTACCTGCCTCCCTGCTTGTGTTCTGTTGGCCAGGTTATCTTTTGTATGAGAAGCTCATACGAGCAAACAAAAAGAATTGTATGTATGTTCTCATATAAACACAACGATTACAACAAGCGGCTTTCCTCAGCAGAACTGAATATAAAAATTTTGAATAGGAAGGACAACAAATTATGTATTTTTGTTGGTGAGAAAAAAACATTTTGTCTGTGTTTTTTGAAATACTTTGTGCTTTTGAAATAGGTTTCAGTGATCATGGATCTAATATTGAATATTTTGCAGGTTTCTGGCCGAACACCGTCTGATAGACTGTATAGTTTCTACAGCTGGGGGTATAGAGGAGGACCTGATCAAGTGCCTGGCCCCCACGTATGTTGGCGACTGGCAGCTCATTGGAGCTGAACTCAGGAAAAAGGGCATCAATCGAATAGGTAAGGCCGACCTACGCACGTTCCAGCTTGAAATTATAACCGGTTTAAAATATAACCAAGGTTATAATTGCATTATGGAGAAAAGATGACATTATGGATATCAATACAAATTCAGCAGCCGCTTTTGTCTTGAGGAATGCGGTGTTTTGGTCCAGAATAGTGATTATGATGAGCCTTGAAATTCAGTGTTTAATGCCTCCAAGGAAGCTTGGAAGAGCTGAGTGTTGCAGTGTTTTGAGGACCAATCCGAGGTTAATGGAAATATCTTGATGAAATAGTTTATAATCGGTATAAGTTATGCTGTTTAAAACTTTAATTTCTATCATTCTTTCTTACAAACATGTTTGATGCAAAAGAGGCTCAGTCAAGGTCAGTAGCTTAACCTTAATGTCGACCTAGGCACCAGTCTCTGTACATGTGATGAGAAGGAGAGGGTTACTGGTGAAATGCGAGTATCAGAACATTGAAGCTTTGGTCTGAAGTAATGCTCGCTGGCCTTCATTGGCTGAGAGTTGGTGTTGTGCTGCAAAGTCTGACACCTCTTGCTGGCCCACCCTATTGATGTACACCTACACAATAAATGAAGTTTAATGCTACAAGCACTTATTTGATATCCCAGGCAACCTGCTGGTGCCCAACGACAACTACTGCAAGTTTGAGGACTGGGTCATGCCACTCCTCGACCAGATGCTTCACGAACAGAAGGAGTCAGTGAGTTTGCATGCGTGAAATGCGGAGTGTTTTTGTTTATGCTAGATTTTTCTTGAGCTCAAGTATTCTAGGTTTGTGCGCATGATATTGGGGCACGCACCGGACACATGCCTTCATTCGTAGTAAAAGTTAGAGCTTGACCTGGTTTAGGTTTGAAGCAGGCTTGATGTTTTAAATCTAACCTTCATGATTTAATTCATGTCACAGATGAGGTGTGTGAAAATGTCAACTCAAGTTTTGAATCACTAATATTCCATGAAAATAAAGTGCTAGAATTCCAGTCGATGTACCAGTAATATTCGACACCATTTTGATATTTGTACTGTTTGAGGCAAAATTTTGGTGACCTGAACGAGACGGTCTGATACAATGGGAGCCCTCATGTACTCCTGTTACCCTCTTGATGACAAGGGAATAAAATCTGTTTCTTTACTAATTTATACTTCTGTGATTCTTTAACATATCTGTAGTGTTAGGGAAGGTTCTCTTGTTCGCTTGGTTCAACAACCGTGTAGGGAATCAGAAACGTTTAACTAGTTCGAAATTACGTCATACGTAGTGCAATCTATTGCAATTTCCACTTGAAGTTGTATTACAAAGTTTCTTAAGCTCATAATAACCATAAACTAAAATTTTTGCCTCATTTAATAGAGAGAAATAATTATGCCGATATTGCTTTAACGCAGAGAAATTAATTAATGCATCACTACATGTGCCGTGTGATGTTATTGTGGTTAATTTGTGTGTGTACCAAGGACTAATGTAAACAGGACGTGCACGGTCATATAGTGGATTACGTTAGCGGAGGCCAGTTCACCGATTTTAGTTAGTCACCAACGGTCACAGTGCGAACATTGTCGTAGTCTGTCGCTCGGTTTGAATCGGACATTGTTGTTTGTTTCGAGGCACATTGGTGCATTTCTAAGTGGATACTGTTTGTTTACAAAGTTTACTGTTAATTATATGTATTAAAAATGCCGAACAAGTGTGGGGTTGTGAACTGTCGGGGTAATTACAATAAGGAGGACAGGCGCCGCGTGTTTCGCCTGCCGAAAGAGCAGTCTGAGAGGCAGAAGTGGCTTGATGTTCTTCCACCTCGTGAAAATTTTGTTGTTAATCCAGACAAGTTTTTCATTTGTGAGATACACTGGGGTGCTGACCCACCTTTGATCAGATTGTATGGTGGATCTATGCGACCTGGAATCCCTCCTAGTATCTTCAGTGTGTCTGCTTCATGTCTGCCATCTCCAAAACCTGCACCTCGCCTGGCTAAAGTGAAACACCAACAACTGAGGTATTTTCTTCAGAAGGATACGATTACTTCATTTGATGCTTTCAAACCTGAACGTAACCTGCAGAAGCAGCACAATAACTTGGTTATTTCAAGATCGAAAGAAAGACTTGTGTGTTTGTTCATGACCGACAACTTCAGTGAGTGCAGCCTGTCTGTGATTGTCGAAAACAAGCCCACTTTGTGTTCTCCACTAACGCTCAGTGCGTTCAAGAACGGCATTAGTGTACCACTGTTTAAGACACTTCATCTCAACAATGGTTTGAGATTGTGTACTGAGTTGGACGAAACTGAGCGCTTGGCAATGAACTATGACATCCCGTGTGACAAAACGATCCAAAATGTTGTCACTCTTCTTCAAGCTTACACATCAGCCTGTGTCGATGCCGAGAGGGAGAAAAAGTTGGTATTTTTGACACGTCAGTTGGAACTTTTATCATAGAAGCAGCTTTCCATGAATGATTATTGTTTTGCTCTTCAATCATACCCAAAGTGTAATTTTGAACAGCTCAGAAACTTTTTGGTGTTGCCATGCAAACGCAAGCTACAGTACATCACTTCATCTTCATGACAAGGACCAGGTGCTGAGGGAAACATTTGACAAAGTCCAGACACTGCAGCAGAGGAATGTGTTTCTCTTGGTAGATGAAGTACAGATTCGCCTGAATGCATAAGAATGCAGTCCTTCTTCAGACCTCTGTAAACAAGGCCCGGTTGGCTGACTAAACGCTGCAGTTTGGTAGGTTTTTGCTTCTATGTGTTTGTTTATTTGTGTGAATGTTTGTTTGTTTGTTTGCATTGTAAAAGGTTTAACTATAATTCATTTTCTAAAGTCTAAAACTGCAGCAACTCGGTTTTCTATAAAGTGGCCACTAAGCTCATACAATAATACATGTTAAGTCCGGCTAAAATTGGTATTTCAAAGCATTACAGTGCTTTAAACGATTTAAAATTCGCTGTAAAACATTATTATCCCTTCTATTGCTTGAAAGAAGTAATTTTTGATCAATTTGTCCAATAGATAATGTTATGTTACTACGAATGCAATGGCCTCCGCTAGCGTAGTCCACTATATGGCCGTGCACGTCCTGTTTTTCGTAGTCCTTGGTGTGTACGTAACATGTCTGGACCTAGAAATGAATGTAAAAACCTCTTTTGAACTTAGCCGACCTCAAACTTGCCTTCTAAGCCCCTTATACCAACAGAGTAACACAACCAGTGTTGCCAACTCTAATGGGCAAAATACCGCCAGAAATTTACCTAAAAACCGCTAGATATTTGTTGAGCACCGCTTGAATTCCCGCTAACCCATACTGGAAATTTGCGATGAGAAACGCATGAGCATATTACAAGCGTAAGAAATTAAATCGTTCATTAACATGTAAACTAACTGGTTTCATTCATCAGGTTAGGTTTCAACCCAACTCTGAAACTTCATGGTTTTTCAGTTAAAGAAGTTGCACATGCTTCTAAAGTTCCATTTTTGAATAACATTTCTTGGGTATTTTATGCACACATTTAAAGAGTATCGGTGAAGAAACTTCTTTTTTCAGTTTTTGATACACTCCATTCTTTATACCAGGGGTTTCCGACCTTTGTCCGACCTTGTACCCCATCAGTATTTTCACAGATGAGCATGTACCCCTGAATTTTAAGATATATGAAAAAAATAAAGTTACTGATATATACACAAATATTTATAAATAAATAAGATATAAACATTTTTCCTCTCTATTGCTAACGTTAAATGTACCCCTTTAGATAAGCAAATCTACCCTTGAGGTACAGGTACTCCAGTTTGGGAACCCCTGGTTTACACCAACCATGACACTGGCATTGTCAGTGCCTATTGCTACAAGTTTGCCAATATCAAGCCTTTAACTTACCAGCTCGCATTTCAGAGCATTAACAATAAACTGTGCATCACAGGATTTAAATTCAGCAAGATTTAATCAGTTGAAACAATTTTGTTAAATATTCTGCTGAAATATATGATAATAATACCAAGCATTTTGTGAATAGTAGTCCCATGACTCCTTTAGAAGTAAATTGTACTTGCCCTCACCAACATCGTCCAACACATCATTTTGAAAATGAGTGCTTAGGACATTCTTAATGATCGCTGGGCATTTAGTTCTGTGCATCTTTAGTTGTGATGTCATCTTACTACTGTCAGCAATTGTTGACTTCAACACACCTGTCAGATTAAAACAATTTACAATGGAGGAAGGGCAAGCATGATTGGCTTCCAGTAATGTGGTTTCGTTACATTTCAGGGCAATAAAGCGGGTTATATTTGGCTCTGGAACACCGCTGTTATTAACATGTTTCTTAGTTTTACTGTGGTTAACTAAGTCCCTATATTTGGTACTTAAATTAATTTGCATGAAAAAAGCATGCTTTTGAAGAGTGACCTTTCACTTCTTTAATCCAGTCTCTGAATCCATCAGTCTTTCAACCTTTCACTTCTAAATTTCTACTTGTACTGCTTGACATTTGGTATAATTAATTAAGGTAGGTTTTCTAATATTCACGAATATCGACACAAGGCTAAAGAGCCAATGGGCAACACAACGTTTCTCCACTCAAGCGGTGGCCGGCGTGAGACTGATGCGGTTCCGTTGCAAACCTGACGAAACGAAACACGCTCTTCATCAAGCGACTAACGAACGAGAAATTTCCCGTATTGAACGAGCGCGCTCAGCCAAATTGGACGTCATCCCAGACTATAACGAGTTTGTAAGAAAGCAAATTCATTTTATATAGGAAATAAAGTATTCATTATGAATGCCGCTAGAAAATTTAAAAAAAAACCCTAGATTTACAGCTAGCCGTTAGATGCCACTTTTGTACCGCTAGATCAATGGTTCTGAACCTGGGTTCGATCGAACCCTAGGGGTTCTGTGAGTCAGTCTCGGGGGTTCGGCGGAGGTCAAGACACCCATCCGACTCGTATGATTCGTGATGACACACCTCGCTTGGCCATCATTGGCTGCAGGTGATCATGCTACATCGCTGGGCCAATCTGTGCTACAGGGAATTTGGTGCGCTCACTAGTCCACGTGTGACTGTCGTGATGGTACGTCTTGTGATTTTTTTCTTAATATTTTAATCCCTTCATACTTACTATGTCGAGCAAAAGCAGAAAGTGGTCGGATGAATATGTACAATATGGTTTCACATGTATAACGGAACGTGATGGAAGTCAGCGTCCTAACTGCATGATTTGCAATGCCAAGTTGAGCTATTTTAGTCTAGCGCGGGCATAACTAAGAGAACACTTCCTTAAGCTACATGGAGATGGAAAATACAAGAACACAACGCTCGCTAAATTCAAGGTGAAGAGAGCCAGATTCGATGAAAATGCTACTCTGCCTGTTTTCGGCTTTGTACCCATCAACAAACCGATCCTCACAGCATCGTGCGAAGTTGTTTACCTGATCACAAAGCAGGGCAAACCACATACCATTGGTGAAACACTCGTAAAACCAGCTATATTGAAGATGGCGAATATCATGCTGGGAAAAGAGGCTGAAGTAAAGTTATCCCAAATTCTTCTTTCAAATGACACCATCAGCGACAGAATAGAGGACATGAGCAAATACATCTTGCTCAAGTAGTTGCAGATACGATTTCAAGCCCTGTAAAATTCAGCCTTTAACTCAACAAGACCACAGACGTTTCCAATCTAAGCCAGCTTGCTGTATTCGTGCGCTATGTGAAAAACGACGTGATAAAAGAAGACTTTATTTTGTAAGTCTTTTACAACAACAACAACTAAGGCAGCCGATGTGAAGAAACTTGTGGATAACTTCGTCAAAGACAACAGTCTCGTGGGATATGGTTTCTGCAGTTTGTTCGGACGGAGCTCCAGTCATGCTGGGAAGAAAGTCTGGTTTTGGTGCAGTAGTGAAAGCCGATACTCCACACATAATTGTTACGCATTGTTTTCTGCACAGGCATGCGTTGGCAACAAAAACCTTGCCTCCAAAACTGGTAGAAGTATTAAACATTGTAGTGGAATGCGTGAACTATGTGCGAACTAGTGCTCAGAGGCACCGCATCTTCAGTGAGCTGTGTAAAGAAATGGACTCTGAATTCGAGGTATTTCTGTACCATTCTAGCATTTGGTGATTATCTCGGGGACAGGTGCTGAATCGTGTTTTTGCCGTGCATGTGGAATTAGCCCTGTTTTTGTTAGAGCGCCAACATTGTCATGCAGATTACTTCAAAAATTCTGAGTTCATTCTCATTTAGTGCACTTGGTTGATATCTTCGCAGCTCTCGATCATCTCAATCAAAAATTGCAGGGCAGTGGAAACAACATCATCGAAGCGGAGGAAATCCTGAAGGCTTTTCTAAAGAAGTTACCGTTATGGAAACAACGAACAGAAAACAATAACTTCGCAAACTTTCCCGTGCTGGACGACTGTGTAAGTAAAATCGAAGATGTATCTGGAATCGGATGCATTTCTGTACACGCGGAACTGAAGCAAGCAATTGCCACGCACTTAGTGGGCTTGCAAAGTCTTTCGACGGATATTTCCCTACAAGAGGGTCATATCCAGCATGGGCGTGACAATCGTTCACGTTTAGTGTTGAGACAGCAGATGTCAATGATGAATACCTCTATGAAATCATTGAAATTCAGCAGAGCCAGGTTCAACAACAACTCTTCAGAACAACAACGCTGTCAACGTTTTGGTGTCAACAAATGATAACGTACCCTGTTATTGCTAAGAGAGCTCTAGAGACTTTTATACCGTTTGTTACAACATATCTTTGCGAGCAAACCTTTTCGAGGATGTTGGACATAAAAACGAAGAAAAGGAACAGACTTTGTTGCGAAAATGACATGAGAGTGGCAGTTGCCAAGGTGAAGCCGCACCTTTCTGAACTGGTCTCTGGAAGGCAACAACAGAAGTCACGCTGATTTGCAGCGAATATTCATTATTGTCTTCGTGTGAAAATCATGTTTAATGATTTTGTTCTTTGAACACAGTGATGTTGCTGCGCGGTTCATTTTGTTCACTAGTATAATATATACCTGTGTTGAATTTAAAAAAATCATATTTTATTTTTCAAATTAAGAGGGGTTGGGTGAATGTGCATATAAAACTGGTGGGATTCAGTACCTCCACCAAGGTTAAGAACCACTGCGCTAGATGCATCACTAAACCGCACAATCTAGGGGAAAACCGCTAAATTGGCAACACTGAACACGTTCAATTTTACTCTATAGAAACATTTACGTTCATCTATTGTTGGTCAACACCATGGCTCGCATGGAAGGCATGACATCTCCCTTCCACAATGAACACGCATGACATCAAGTATGGACTAGAAGAAGGTAGTCTCTAATTATACACGGTCTCCAAGAAATATTTAATAACATACTTGTTCAGTATTCACCCATGTGGTATTGAAACCTTACGTAGGTCGTCTCTTGCTAATTCTCCGGGTATTTTTTACCTCTGACTTCTGATCTCGGTTTGGGCTTTTTATTCCGTAATATGTATTTGTTATAATATTTTATTGATCCTTTGAAATCATCATGCATGTCAAGGAAATAAAACACTCGATCATTTATTTACGTTCAGCGTAAATAATAAGGCTTATGCAACGCAAGTACCAACACATTAATTTAATGTATTTAATAGAAACTGCACCACACTTTCCCCCGCTAACACTCGATAAATTGATTTCAGACATGATAATTCAAATTTATCAAGATTAATGAGCTAGGTTACGATGAGATTGTAGAGTCACTTATATTGGCTGTTGATTGAGGTTACTCGTTCAATCACAATCCTAACATCAAAGAATTTCCTGTGAGTTTCTTCTTTTACTCTGTGTTCACAGAGTTCGGACTCCTAGTCGTACAGAATCTTCGATGTTGTAGAATATGTCTTCTCTTACGAGAAAAGACCCACTGCCTGTTTAGATTCATTAATTTTCAACTCATGTTACCCATATTTGATTTATTCCATTCCCATTCTCCTGGCTTTAATATTTCCATCTACTTCACAATAATAATTTTACTTCCTGAATTGCATCCAGCCTAAGAAGGATTTTGATATATACGGCGTATATGACTCACCCTCTCTCGATCAGTTGTCGAAAAATCTCGTTTTCCGACATTTATCGCTTGATTACTTCCGTGGTGTAGTATGCTTCATTCCTAACATGGTACCTTTGAACGAGGAATCCTTCGCTGATTTAGTCTGCTGTGCCTCTCTACACTTTAAATCTCTCATTTTTACTTTATCTTTTTTATGCCCCACTTGAGCCTTTACATTTACACTTCTAGACGGTTACCATGAAACTGACCTTACACTTCCTCTTTAATAGCATTACCTTTCTTCCTTTGTTCATTTTTCTAATTCTAGCCAACCGTGATGATTTTTTGCGACGAGGTTGCTCCTTGTTTGAGACTCCACTCACATCTAAACTTTATTCGTTCGGGTTGAAATAAGCTATTAGTATTCTCATGCGGTTTTTTCTTAGCCCACGAACTTTTTTGCGTGTTCTTCAATGGCCTGTGTCCATGGCTCGATAACAAAGCTTGCTTTCTATGCAAAATGTATGCTTACATCTATCTTGGGTCCTTCTCGAAGAGGTGCCAGGTGGTCCATAAATTTACTCGCTCAACGTGGATGTAATTATACTAGTAAACCGGTACTCCGTTAGCGAGTGAACTTTTAATCCTGATTTGTGCCCCAATCTTCAGCGTTACAGTGTTACAAATTTTTGTATTGCAGAATTACACCTGAAAAATCCCTATTTCCTACAAACACGCATTATTTTCATAACAAAATGCGTGTACTAACTATGTTTTTACCGAAGGATTTGTCGTACAGACTGAAGTGAAATGCTTGGCCCCCAGTGCATAGTCTTGTCAAGACACAAATTTCACTTCACTCAGAGTAATACACTAGTTATGCCTGTCTACTTGTTACAAATTCGTGATTAGTGACTTGACGAGGTCTTGGCAAGTGTCAAGATAATGGTAGGTTATGTGTTGACGTGACAGTCTCATGAGATAGCAGCTGAATGTATCTGCGTACCCAGGGCGTTGTGTGGTCTCCGTCTCGCGTGATCGCTCGCCTGGGTCGTGAGATGAACGACAAGTCCTGCATCGCGTACTGGGCCTGGAAGCACAACATCCCCGTGTTCTCGCCCGCCCTCACTGACGGCAGCATCGGCGACATGATGTATTTTCATTCAATTTCCAAGCCTGGTCTCGTGCTTGACATCATCTCAGGTGACTGGACTGTATCTCCCACTCCCACTGCTCGAGGGTGGCTGAGGCACGACGATAGAAACGTGTGTGGGTTGTGCTGTATCTTCCACCCCCACTGCTTCTAGGTGGCTGAGGTGCGACGGTCGTAATTTGTGTGGGTTGTGTTGTGGCTACCACATCTAAAGCTCAGGGTGACTGAGTTACGACGATCCTAAGAACATCTGGGATGTTCTGGATGTGCTATGCTTGCTTTGTACTTACTTGTTTCAAGTCGTTATTTGTTTTTATTTCGTGAGCATCATAGTTTGCTGCTGAATTTGATACACACTTAGTGGATTGATGTTCTTCGTTTATTGTTGATGATGGCCTAGCTTTTGTGAAGCTTCTGAAAAATTTAAAGAGGGTATAATTTATGTTATAATTTGCGTCGTCTGTGAGCAGATTTGAGGCGTCTGAACGACCTTGCAAAGCGTTCTGCCAACACTGGCATGTTGATCGTGGGCGGTGGAGTCGTAAAGCATCACATCTGCAATGCTAATCTCATGGCAAGTAAACATATCGTTAGTCTTCTCACGAATAGCCTTGATGTGCGTGGTAATCTTGAAAGGGCTATTGACCTCTTCTTCGGTAACCCACCAATCTAAAATTTACCCAAAATGCGACGCTCTCCGAATTATCTGCTTTAGTTTTAATAAAACATGTTACGTCTCCGAGGCATGAATAACTCTTGATGTGTGATTTGAACCAGGAGTTGAGATCTCTCCAGGCGGAGAGCTGTAACGGAAGGTGTATCATTATTAGTTGTGCTTGCAGCGGAACGGTGCGAACTTCTCGGTGTTCTTGAACACGGCGAGTGAGTGGGACGGTAGCGACAGCGGTGCCCGGCCTGACGAAGCTGTCAGTTGGGGCAAGATACGTACTGACGCTCGGCCCGTCAAGGTTTGTGTCGTCACCCCTAATGTTTTGAGTGACGAGTTTGGAATGCAGTGTTTTTTCTCGCTAGAAAAAGCTTAGGCTCTAAATATCTATATCAAATTTGATCAGTAAATTCTAAAAAGTTTTACTTCAACCTCGTAACTTCACGGGTAAAAATTGATGCATCTGAAATTATTTAAAAAATTGGAGTTTATAATGGTGGGATATTTTGATGACTAAAAAGCAATAAGCGCCAAGTTGCATTCCGCAGAAGCCGTAATATTTTCAACACGTTTATCATTTTCAGATTTATGGAGAAGCGTCGTTCGTGTTCCCGCTGCTCGTTGGTGAAACCTTCGCTAAGCGTCACTACGCCCGCCAGCAGCAGCAGCAGGAATAGCAAGCAACTTTTAACAGGATAATATAAACAGCGCAAGCTATGCCAGTTTTTATTACCCATACTTCATGTGCTCCCGCGCTTAACGCACCTTATCGAACCATTTTTTCCATGCAAATGAAAAGTCTTAATTCTGACTAACGGTTACCTATCGGCTCAAAATTATCACTCGGAGCCTTTAAACAAGTAAAGTATCGTGTACCTACCATTTTAGCAAACTGAACTGTTTAATTGGTTACATTAATATTAATCATCACTACCGCGTGTTATCCGGCCAGGGTTTTATGACGTGAGTGCACTTGCTTTTTAAATAATAAAACATTTGGTTATTGGTAAAGGTCGTTAGATGTCCGTATCGATCATAACAATTGATATGGTATATCTCCATCAAAGCGTGCTGATGCTGTTGCGAGCGTTCAAAATGGCCAGAGCATCTCTCGGTGTGATGTTGGAGACGCCGTGGTCGGCCAGAGCTTCTGTGGGCACGACAACAGAAACTGGGACGTCGTCTGCATGCCGGTAGCTGCGGCTCGGCACTGCCTGACGTAGTGTGTCTCGCAGCAACAGTGACGGCGCCAGCGGCAGCGTCATTAAAATTATGCTTTCCCGGATCCTGCGACAAAACAAGCGGACACACATCATGGATATTGAAGTTTAGCTTGAAAATATCCATGAATGAATTGAAAATGAAACTGGATATTGTGAGTTTAGCTCGTATGTTCTAGATAATACCAATGCTTCAACAAACGTCTTAAGAAACTAAAGTAATGAAACGAACATGAATTATGGGAAAGAAGGTTCAAGAACAAGAACATATTTATAAAATAGCGAACAGTAATAGCGACGTGACAAGCAATTGTTTGTCCAGAGTGTGACTTGTTTCGGATCAGTCGGATCCACTCCCTCACCTCGTTCCCTACCTGTTCCATTGCTTGGCTCTGGGCAGTAATCCTGTATAAATATATCTACATTCACATTTTATCGTAGCATGAATATAATCAATTACACAGCCAAAGTAATACCGGATTTCCTTAACTCTAGACAATTGGCCTCAAATCAGCCTCTCTCTGACACAGAAGCGTGTCTCACCAACACTAGAGGATCTCAACCAGCTTCAGTGCTCACAGGGAGCCTACAGATTTAACCTTCCGTCAGGCGCAAGTTTGCAAAGGCTTAGCAAAATTAAAGTAACTGTTCCTTACAGATCAGTTGAGCCCAACGGAAGGTTAAGATCAGCATCACGTCCTCGTGACGCACAGCATACTGTCGCACACCATACATAGATATGTAAAATAATGGTACCTATCCCAATTGACCGTTGGACAAATTGAAACTTCAAAATAATTAAAGACTCACCTGGACCCCAAACAAAGAAAACAACTCACATGGGAAAGTGACTCTCTGGTTTGCTGGTGAATTCAGAGAACATTGGAAACAAGGCTTTAGTCATGTCGTGCTGGAATTGAGCACATCCCAAGTCGCTGAAGTGGTTCTGAAGGGCCAGCTCTTCGAAAAAAAACTGAAATTATAAAAATAAACCGGCATAAATTAGTTGCATACACCTGAACAAATGCCAACGATGCTTATTCTACATACTAAAGACTTCGCTAGATGAAACTATAGCAATACTTTGATGCGGTAATTTAGTTGGTTGAATTCTCTATGGTTTATAGGCAGAGCGTAAGAGTAATAATGTTTGCTAGCTCTTCAGTGTCTCAGACTACAATAGCGGCGAAGGTCGCACAATTCAGAGAACAGTTTATCCGTTACGTCACCATAACAATAATGTAATATTGTAATTAATATTATTTATTACTACTACAAAATTCCTGGTTTATCAACACCAGCCGTAAATGGAAGTGGTCTGAACAGTCTCGCAGCAGTCTCAACAATGTTAAAAGGCATTCTTCGTTTATTTTGAAACATCATTACGGAAAGGGAGTAGGTAACAGAGCTCTCAGTCCAGCGCTCTCACAAAAGATAACTAAATTTCACGTTGTATTTATATGGAGACAGTGGCTAAGCCCCTGGGGTTTCAGCTGCTCACTCATTTAAGTCCAGGTGCTTTACTCACGCTGAAACCCCATCAGGCATATCCACGCGTTGCGCTCGGCCGTGTTGCGGTAACGTCATCTACACCACTCAGTAGTGCAACAAGGTATACATGAAGTTACAAAACAAAATGCACTAAATTACAGGCTAGGAGAGACCAGCTATAGTTCATATCTTTGAGAGCAGCTAGCATTTTTCAAGGTACAACTGCAGCTAACCCACATAAAAAACTAAACGTTCTATTTCCGCAAGCATTTTGACCAGCATGTCTTCTTCACAGCTACGGAGGTTCAGGAAATGCACATTTCGGGCAGCAATGTATCTAGAACACTCAGCCAGAATATTTCGGACAGTCAGAGGGACACGACACTGTTCACATCGCAGCTCAGCTTGTCGCTCCATTAAATAGCCATGTGTCAGTCGAATAAGACCAGTGCGAACACAGCTCCATCCGGCGGGGGCGACACTTTAACGAAGCATGCTCAGGCACTGTGTGTTTAATAGTTATTTTATTGTTGATTGTGTTGTGTTCCATTTCTCTTGCCACTGACACCTCATTGTTATCTTAATTCAAAGGATAATTGGGGGGAAAGGGTAACATCGGATTCAATGTTTCTTTGCTGGTCTCTGCAATTTGCTTCGCCTCAAAATCTGCTCTTTCATTGCCTGATATTTACTCAGGTCTATGATAGAACCCACCTTCTCATCGGTGAGCTCGCTACGATGCTAGTAAACTTTGCACTAATTCCCGGGTTTGTGAGGATTTGTAGGTCGATCCAATATTAACCCAAAATATTTACGTTTTACAAAACTTTTAATATTATCTTGTACTCCGTCAAACTACAAAGAATTTGGTCGCATTCGATACTTTAATATCTGTGTGAAAAAGGCTTCAAAATCTAAAGGTATATTAACGAAGTTCTTGCTACAGGGTAACTTTCAAAAACTCACGTGTTTACAGGCTCAGGTGAAATAGTGAGGTGTGAAGCAAGTGATCAAAACAAATCTTTCTTTGTACATTCTATTAGAATGTTACCTACGACGAGCAACAAGTGTACTGTAGTAGCTCCATGTTCCACTGAGCAGGGCAGTGTAAGAGATGCTGCAAGATGAGGATGGTATTAACAGCTCAATCAGACCACGAGTCCTTGAGTAGTGACGCATCAATTGCTTGACAGTGCAACACGTAAATCATATTACAGCGCCGCAGAACCTAAAATTTCGCATTCAACTACTCCCAAGGACCGCCACATTGCATGCATGTGTCGACACGACGCCGGATCGAAAACAATGACTTCTGCTCCTGTGACGAGGAACGGTAACAAGCAACAAGTAATAAGAAAAATTACTTCACTTAATACGTGATGTACGAATCCTTCCATTTGGACATAATTAAGAGGTAGACCAGCTGGACACAATCCACTGTGCAAGGGTGTTCATATTATCATGTCAAGAGTTTGAGATAATTTTTTTCAATTTTTAACTTTTCATATACTACTATAAAATATAGAAATGGAAAACAATATGTAACTCAACAACTTCTATTGTAATACTCAAAATCAAACATAAAAATAGTACTACAGACCTACAACGCAGCATAGCAATAGTACTACACAGACCTACAACACAGCACAACAGAAGTATTATACAGACCTACAACGCAGCATATCAATAGTACTACACAGAATGGCAATAGTACTACACAGAATGGCAACACAGCACAACAGTAGTATTATACAGACCTACAACGCAGCATAGCAATAGTACTACACAGAATAGCAATAGTACTACACAGACCTTGTCTAAGAGGTGAGTGAGGCGGTGCCAGAGGTCATCAAACAGCTGTACTACCAGGACCCTGCGCAGGCAGTGAAGCTGACGCGCCAGTACCTCCAACAAGGGACACAGGCTGCCACTCACGTCGCAACACCGCACGCTGCTCCCACTGAGTCAACGCAAATATCCAATAGACTTTGTATCGTATGCTAGAAATATTTTAAAAGGTTAGTGGGATAAATAACGCTTCCGTCCTTCAGCTGGAAAAAGCGGCACAGTATTATACTAAAATAACTCATTCATTTACTCTGATATGTTGGTTATTTCATGAAACAAGTTTCCAAGAAAAATTTAAGCAAGCAAAATCTTCCCTTCAGTGTAAGAGGGTGACCAGCAACTTCTTTCCAGACCGTGGTTGATGTTTTCAACCTGATGGCAATAAGATAACAGTACACAGAGCATGTGAAGATATTCATAATAACAGTTGGTGTAACTAGTAACCATAAGAACGATGAAGCTAGCACCTGCAACCCCACAGCGTAGCTTGTAACTGCAACTTCAACCTCGTAGCTAGTAACTGCAAAAACACAGAGTCTCTAGAAACAGCAATGACAGTATGTAGCTAGTAACACCACTAACAGTATGGAGCTAGAAAACTCACTACCAGATTAAGCTATCTAATGTAAGCAGCCCCAAAGAATTACCTCTTGCTAGGCTCGATGAACCACTTATCCCTCCTGTAGGGGGCGAAGCGTGCGCGCAGCAAACACATAACGTGCTCCAGCACCGTGTCGAGCATCTCCTCCTTGACGTGGCAGTAGAGGGACACACAGTCGTCAAAAACGCCGCACTGCACTGCCGCTTGCTCAGCGTCCAACTGGCGGCACGACACACAGCCACGGCTCAGTAAGGCACATGGCCAACACTTGACTTAAAAGGCTTTCATGGCATTCATTTTTTCTCACTTTAAATAAATGCTGGGGAATAATTCTAAAGTAGAGATTGCAATTGAATAGAATAAAATGAGGCTATAGGAACGAACCTTCTGGCCCATTCTTGGGTCGGATAATTACTTCGATAATTATTCGTTTGTTTACCCAAGTCCCATGCCGTATTTCTAGCCGCGTCAACCATGTCGGCAGCGGGATTCGAACCCGGGTCTTTCCCCTCGCAAACAGATTCGCTCACCAGTCGACCAAGCTGGTGATGCGTGCTTTATGCTGCATCACCTTTATCACCAAGCTGGTGATAAATGCTTTATGCTGCATAAGACGATCAACGAGTTTAACGTGACTGTATGAAACCTTTAGTGAGGAAGTCAAGAATTAATTATGTTCAGAGTAAAACCTTCACTTCTGCTGTTCGCGCTCAATTCAGGTGATCATCACAGTGGACTTGAAGATTTAATACTATGACCACCAAAAATTTGTGTAACATTTTCAGGATTACACACACAGCCTGCTACAACAGACAAAATTGAGCATCGTAAGCATCGAAGAGAGCTTTGAAGGCAATCGAGAAAAGAAAGAAAACTGCCAATAAATTCGTGTCAATGGTCGTTGTACGGTAAACAGAAACACGCAATACCAAGAGACAAAAACTAGACTGATTATTTGCTTAGCACACAGCATTTTAAAACTCATAGAGTAGCTCTATGTGCAGGAAACAATTCAACTCACCGCTGGTGCGTGGTAGAACCCAGCCTCAATGGCTGCGTCGAGAGCGCGCTGCTGCTCCCTGTACACGCTCAGCTCCAGGAACAGCTGCACACGCACGTCAAAATCTTCAACTATCACCGTTCGTGAACAGAGTCGAATCATACTACGAGGTGGTAGGAGCGAGCCAGCAAGAGCTACCATGACCCGCAGGAACACATTAGCTGATTGCTAACCAAAAAGGGGACCAGCGCTTAGGTGGCTGCTAAAATTCATCAACTTGTTTTCTGCCAATCCACGCAAACAAAGGAGTTTGTGCCAATGTATGTTTTGGACAGTTGATTGTAACTCACGTCACGGAAGATAACAATACAAAATTAAATTATGTTTTTAGGGTGATGAATCATTTATTTTTATCTTAATGGTTGATAACAGTAATTATTTCCCACATTTGCATACTTCATTTACTTTCATTTGAAACCTTACTCCTCCGGTAACCTTAGTATGCAATCTTAGGTTACAAAACACAATAGACATGCTGCTGTATCCATTCTTTTTACAGAAAGATAAATTAGAATCGAGGCTATCCCTTACTAAAACTACATTAGCGCAGAGCTGCCACAAACATTCTCCATTCAATACAGTCTCGATCAATACTAGGGATGGTTTTCTCACCAAAAGTCATTCTAAATGATCCAATCACTCATTTATAGTATTGCCTGAATGCAAACATATATATATATATATATATATATATGTTTGAATATATATATACGGTAGATATACATGAAGACCCCAAAAAATACCAAATGAAAACATGAAAAAATCTTTAAGAGATGGTAATTTTACTTATATATTCTTTCATAGAGAGCGCAATTACAAACACTATACCTAAATATGGTAGGGATTTTTTTATGTTATTCAGCAAAAAATTACATGATTCACAATTCTTAGCAGTGAGTATATTCCACTGTTAAAATGATCATTAAAATGTCGTAAATATGAAATGTTAAGGCAGATCTGGTTCCAGCTCGCAACGCTCAAAACGTGTACTACGCACAGGGGTATCGCTCCATTCCGTAATGGTGGTGGTGATGGTGTGCAGGGTGCTTAAGATGCTGGGATAGTGTGAGGTGACGGGCTCGGCCTCCAACTCCCGCGCCACCTGCACGCATCGCACACGGTACTCATCTAGCAGCTCCAACTGAACTTCCAGAAACTGGAGCCGATGTCCAGGCTGGGGCAAGGCCTTGTATCTGTAAAGCAAGGGCGAGAGTTCTCAAGTAGTCAAATAAGAGCTGCGCTACCAAAGCTTGGATGTGTTGACAGAGTACCATTAGTCTGTGGGTGAGGTGCATGGTAAGCTGTGCTACAGAGAGCTACAATAGAACCAAGGGCTATCCATGCGAAGTAATAACCCTTTCCTGACAGACAGACATATAAAAAATTGAAAATTTTCACCATCCTCACGACACGCTCTGGGAGTTTCCGCGTATAGATGTTCAGTTGGAAAGGGTTAACGCTCGGTACAAAGATAATAATTATTGTAGACATCTAGTTGGTCTTGTTTTTAAGCCTAAAAGTTCTACTTTGTAACCATTTACTTCAAAAAGATGAAACATCAAAATAAATTGCCAAAAATTAGAGTTGAACGTAGCCAAAATATCGTAAATGTAAACAGTTTAAAAAATGTATGATAAATAAACTATTCTAGGAAAAATTAATTTTTATAGTGCAACGTAAGTCAAATTTCCTTTCCAATGATGTATAGTATAAACATCGTATTAAAACAAACAATGTACGAGTTACGAGAAAAAATAGTGAAACGTAAGGAGTTCTGACGAAGTGTAGCCTCAACCTTCAGCAGGTAACGCGCGAGTGACTTCCCTCGTATGTAAGGCCTTGCGTATGGGAGTCGAAGCTCCTCTTGCCGTAGGTCTGTTGCTAGCTAACCCACTTCCCACCACTCACCCGTCATCAGACGACTCATAGTATTTTACTTTTTAATTTTATGAACTTTTTCGGATGACAGCCAGAACCGTCACATATGTTTGAGGTTAAAAAACGCATGAGTGGCAAATCCATCATCGGCACTTGAAGGTGTTCTACTGAAGTTAATGATACAGGGTGCAGCAACATAATTTCCTTTTTTGTCAAATCAAAGCGCTTTGAAAAAAGGAAGTTATGGTGCCGCAACCTGTAAGATTCTCCCAAGAACCAGAGGTCGATCACACTTGTGAGGGATGCATAACATTGATATTCAAAAACAGAAGAATAAAAACATATTACTGCCTCGAACTGTACTAAACTGTAAGGGTAGTTCATCACTAGAAAAATCAACCATTAGTGAGTGAGATACCAAGATAAAGGACTGCTCTCACACCCACGATGGTGGCTTTGCATAGCGCTAAATCAGAAAAAAATTTGACGGGTATGTGGATTCCAATTTAAATCTGATAAACTTTTGTATCTACAAACGCACTCCAGGAAGCTTTTGATGCCCCCTAATTGGATAGAAAATAAAATCGCACATTAAACCAACAGCCAGCTGCAGAGGCTACTGCCAGCCACAGAGGCTACTGATGCCACCCACTCTGACAGGTCGTATCATACACCCCTTACGAGCAGCCTACCTGTTTGTTTTTGACATGAGCACTCGTACAATAAATCACTGTTAGCAGCTCCACCTGTCTGTTATGGCGAGTAGGAGCGTGATGAGCTGCTCACCACAGGTGCTCCAACCATCACAGTCGTCCCCCTCAGAATGCCAGGCCTCAGCGCTGCTCAGAACTTCGTCCATCACCGCCACCGCAAACTTGCGCTCCAGGGACACCCATCGAGACAGCACCTGGCACCAGTCTCTCATTGTTACTCTGCAATTATTACGACTTTGGATCCGCATCCATGCCCAGAAATGTTGCAATAATATTTACGACCAACAAGAATGAGCACAAATACGAGTGACGATTATAGTTTCAATTATAAGCTGGATCCAGCAAGTCTCAGGAGCAAGTATTACCAATTACACTCGGGTGCAGTTAAGATAGGTCTGCATGTACATAGGTGTGGGGTCGACAATTTTTCTCAGATTTGTTCACCTGAACAACAAGGGCAAATATATGGCATTTTTTCAAGACACTAGCACTACGTCTGTCTCCTCCACCTCAAGCCTAGCTCAGAGCCACAACACTTTTTCAACACTGCCATGACATCCACTAAGTGGCAGAGAAAATTGAAATGATCTGTGTCAGTGTAAATGCATATATTTATATTCATGTAAAATGCTCAAGATTAAAAATCCCTTAAAAAATATTTATAAACAGTAGTACCTCGGTTAACGACCACAATCCGTTCCTGAACGCTGGTAGTTAACTGAAACGTTTGTTCACCGAATCAATTTTTCCAATAAGAAACAATGGAAATAGAAACAATTCTCATCTCCAGTTGATTCGCTACTATCAATAACATATAACCCATAAGTATGTTTTTTTAAATGAGAAATGCAGTATATCACAGTACAGAAGTGTTAAATAAAAGTAAAAACATCAAAGAAATCATTTAAACATTAGAAAACTTACCTTTTCGACTGAATCACTAGATTCTTTCACTAATTTCTCAGCTCCTTCCTTGTCGAAACTATTTGCTTCCCCATGCCTTACTACGCTGTGTATCCTAGTTCTATGCTTAAATTTTTTAAACCAGCCCCGACTAGCTTTAAAACTAAAATCACTCTCAGCACTTGTACCAGGAATTTCTCTAACACATTTCCTGCGAAATGACCCACCGGTGGGTCACTTAAGTTAGGTTCTGTAATTTTTTCAAAGCTTTCTATTTCATATCATACGAGCGAAGTTCATATCAACGAAGTAAAAATTTGCACAGGCTACGCAATCGCAAGAAACGTTAATAAATCAATATAGATTTGTAGCGCCTTCCCATAAATTAAAGCCTCACTGATGCCAGCACCTTCTAACTGTTTCTCAGTTATATACACGAGAAGAAACTTTCCTACTTCCTCAATTACCCGAGGGCTTTGCTTAATTAAAGTACTCACTCCTTTAGTAATACTAGCTCCTTTGATTTGTTCCTTATTCTTTCAAATGGTCGAAATTGTTGCCTTGGACACGTTGTATTCCGCCGCGAGATGAGATACACGCACTTCATTTTCATGCTTAGAAATCACTTATCTCTATCTCGATTATTGGCCTTTGTCTTTTCATCACACCACTACTCTCCCGTTAACCCTCGTTGGAGACATGTTTGAGGGTTATATTATGCAAATAAAGCACTAAAATAACAAAAACACGGATGCAACACGAAAAAAACAGGCAACGTCCGACCGCAACAACGTCTTGAGTGCGACTGAGGTTGGGATACCGCGTGGGTTCTTTGTCTTGCTGTTCGTTATACGAAAATTTGTTCGATATCCGGGACAAATTTTTAGCCCAATTGTTGGTCGTTAACCGATTTGTTCGTTATCTAAGCTTCTACTGCATTAGAAATTAAGGGTAGTTTAGAATATTTTAGTAGACGAAGAAGTGCGTCACAATAAACATTTCTGTACCTGGTCCTAATAATGCAAACAATCACAACAGTCATTTCAAGCCCACGAGTGGATCTGGTCACACGAGTTACTCGATCATGCACCTGCATGATTCCATTAACAATCCTGGTGCAGGTTGTCCTCTCTTCGTAGAAGTGACCTCAAACAGCTCGTCTTGCACTCACTAACTCGTGATCTGCTACTGGAAGTACAACCTCGACGCAGCTCTTCTATTCGCACTTGCAGTGCTCCAGCAACGTGAAACCTTTTTACACGGATTGGCGCCAGAATCTCTCCAGGTGTTAAAGCCAGAATTGGTACAGGTGTTAAAGCCGGAATTGGTACAGATGTCAAAGCCAGAATTTGAACAGGAGCTGAAGCCAGAAGTTTTAAATGTGTTGAGACTAGATTTTTTTGCACGTATTAGCGCCAGAAGTGATAGAGCCACCAAAATCGGGGGTTTTGACCGAGTTATAATGAGTCACCTTATTGTCTATTGAAATTACCACCCCATGGAATTCGGCATAAATCTAATAGGTATTTTTTATTGATATCCAGAAATGCAGACAATTAAAAAAAATGTTCGGCGGGAGTTGATACCAAATGAAAAACAGTAAACTCCACCATATACACCTGCGTTTGCACAACCTGATCTGATCACAATTAGCAGTTAGCCATATTGACCAACTTTTTTGAGCAGAACACCACATCCCAAGAAAGCAAATCAGGCCAACTAATAACCCTCCTTGGTTCTCACAAGAGATTAAATGCCTCATCAATGCAAAACAACATTCGTACAGAAGACTCAAACGATACCAACCAGAACCCCAACGTCAAGAACATATCCATGCCTGCAGGGCTGTTAAGCGAACGATAAAATCTATAAAACGAAATAAAGAAATTACAGTTACAGCACAAGCCAGAGCTAACCCGAAAAGCTTCGACAAATATGCTAACGACAGACGACTCAAAAGAGAAACTATTGGACCACTGATTGATTCTGAGGGCTCAACTCAAACGAACAACAAAAGCAAAGCCAAAATTCTTAATACATACTTTACTTCTGTGTTTACTAACGAAGACTTAACTGAAATACCGCAACCTCACGCTTTAAATCCTCAGAAAATCCTGTCAGATGGCGTATTTACAGTAGAAGAGGTAGAGGAACACCTCAGCATTTTAAACCCATATAAGTCAACCGGACCCGATGGCCTTGGTCCCCGGATACTCACAGAAACAGCCGAAGTAATAAGCGAACCTCCAACAAACATCTTCAATCGATCTCTTGAAACTGGGATAGTTCCGGATGATTAGAAACGGGCAAATGTCACTCCTATTTTCAAAATGGCGAACAAACAAATACCTAATAATTATCGTCCAATCAGTCATCTGTCATCAGCAAAACAATAGAAAGACTACTCAAAGTCTGTATAACAAAGCACCTTAATGACCTTAATAACCAAAATCTTATTAATGACACCCAGCACGGTTTCAGAGAAAAACGTAGCTGCCTCACAAATCTCCTTGACTTTTTTAGAGAAGTTAACCGCATATACGACCGTACAAAAGCCGTAAACCTTGTATATCTAGTCTTTAAAAAAGCCTTCGACGAAGTTCCCCATGAAAGACTCATGGCCAAAGTGGAAGCGCATAGAATACGAGGCAACTACTTCCGATGTATACGAAACAGGCTCATTAGTAGCACTCAACGCGTAGTGATTCACGATCAAGCAAGTGATTCACGATCAAGCAAGTGATTCAACGCTTGTAACATCAGGAGTCCCTCAAGGGAGCGTTTTAGGCCCGCTCCTCTTCATCATCTACATCAACGATCTTGATGCCGGAATCATCAGTAAAATCAACAAATTTGCCGATGATACGAAACTGTCACAGAGCATTCACCGAAAGGGACAGAGTAACTATCCAATCAGACCTCAACCGTCTTCTACAATGGACTGAAACCTGGCAAATGAGTTTCAATATTGAAAAATGTTCAGTAATGCACGTTGGTGCAAATAACCGGCATTTCTAACACACGATGTACGGCATACCTATTGAAACAGTCCAGCAACAAAGAGATCTAGGTGTCATTGCCACTAAAAATCTCATTCACGACCAACAAGTGGAAAAAAGCGTCAAAAATACGAGCAGGATTCTTGGTTTCATTGCACGAAACTTTGAATACAAGTCAAAGAACATAGTATTACCGCTCTATAAAGCGCTAGTCCGGCCTCACTTAGAATATGCAGTGCAACTCTGGTCTCCTACCTTACGAAAAGATATTAATAAAATAGAAAAAATACAACCGAAAGCAACGAAGATGATTACAGAACTCCACAATCTCAGCTACGAAAGACGTCTCCAACGCCTTGAACTCATATCCCTAGAACAAAGAACACTGCGAGGACAACTTATTGAGACCTTTAAGTATCTCAACGGCCTTAACAATGTTACCCAGGAAGAACTTTTCGAAAAAGACGGTAACGTACAAACCAGAAATAATGGTCAAAAACTATTACTGAGAAACTTCAAGACATCTCAAGCTATAAATTTTTCCAGTTAAAATTGCCACAACTTGGAACCAGCTGCCAGAAAACTTAATTTCTGCTGGCACTGTGAACACATTCAAAAATCGTCTCGATAAATTTTGGATTACGAACCCACCCAGTATTATATCCTGCCAACTCTATTGTCCCTAACTCCTTAAGGCTAATGTATGATTAAGATAAATGCGTGTGACATAAATGCCTGTGCGTGAGTGATATGCGTACACATGACTAAATTGATTTATGTGGTTAAGGTGTACGTGCATGACTGATGGATTTACTTTAAACGGCATGGGACTTCGGTATCGAACCAAGAATACGCCAAACAGCTCGTTCCTATTGCCTTATTCTATTCTATATTAATATTTTTTGAAAACCTGCGAAATGGCGAGTCCGCGATAAACAAACCGCAGAATACCGAGGGAACGCTGTGTTACCAAATCCACAAAAATAAACCTGCTATATTAGTATGAATTGGTTTGTCATAAAACGATAGAATATGATTTTTACAATTCTTCATTGATCCTATCTATCAGCAAGCATAAAACAAATCGTTTTAAATAATTTTCTTCCAGATATTTACCAAAATGTTCTTCATGTTACAAGAACACTAATTACATGGGGCAGAGCGTTTGATTCTAAACCCGCATAATGGGTCATATTTACCGATAGTTACATTTAGCGGAGTGCACTATACTATTGTCAGTCACAGTTTAGAACTTATGCGATATTCTTTAAAAAACATTATACATTAAACCTAAAAACCAAGACTAACCTCAAAGTGACCAACGAGATAACGTAATTGTACGATATGGAAGTGATTGCAGCACCTGAGGTTGTGTAAGAACGAGCAGGACAGACGGCTGGCTGGCGGGGTACCCGCACGACAGCCGCAACTCCCTCTCAAAGCTGAGGCTCTCCTGTATGCAATGGCAGAATAGGTCCTCGTCGTCCATTATGTCTTCCAAGTCTGATGATAGCTTCAATACCACCAGGCGCACTAGGGCTCGGCTCAACTCAGTCTGCACACACAGCAACCCGTTGACAGACTCGATGCAAAATCAAAGAGACAAATGATATGCAATAACTTGAGTACTAAAACGCTAACCCATAACCAAGACATTCAGATATGCATTCAGCAAGCTCAGAAACTGACTATATGCGAGAAGGCATTATAGATGCAAGTAATATTTAATCAAGTCTTTTAACAGCAATGGCATAAACGAAAGTTCACTGAATTTGTCGGTCACAACTTTTCCTTATGGAAGATATAAGTTCATATATAATTTAACATATCTTATGATTAATGGTGACCAAAAATGTGAACACAGAGTTAGCAGTTTGATAGGAGCATAGCTTAAAGCTACTAGATACGATAGCTAATAGCAATGCACACATAACTACACATGTGGGCACAGATAAACTATTTTCCAACAAAACTATACTCGTACTAAACACAACACTGAATCACATGACCTACTTGGCTCACACACAAAAAAGCTTGGTTTTACCTCTGCAGTTTCACAATGCCACTTACTGAAGCTAGAAAGAGACATGTATTGGCTATAAAAACCTAATAAAATTTCAAAACTATCAGGTACATACGGCACAATTCTCTGAGCTATTCGAACATTTGCGTGTTGGTGTTGGTAGTCTGTGGGACGCTGTCATGATAGGGTAGTATTTACTTCCCTTTAGAATAAAACCTGTTAAATTTTCTGTTCGTATTCATCATCCTTCTCACGACTGCAGTTGAAAAATTGAGAACCTTTTAATCATTTCATTCATGCGGAAGACTAGGGCTCCTCCGAAGACGATAGTGTCATATTTCTTGCATCAATTAATTATGCCATTTACTAGCATTAATTGAGAATAACAGAAAAACAGCATGCAGAAAAACTATGCTTTCGAAACCAAGATTTACATAAGTTATGAGAGAGAAATTCATCGTCAATCAATCATTGTATAATTAATAGTAGGCAAGCATTCTATAGGTCATATCACCAGCTTGGTCGACTGGTGAGCGAATCTGCTTGCGAGCGGAAAGACCCGGGTTCGAATCCCGCTGCCGACATAGTTGACGCGGCTAGAAATACGGCATGGGACTTGGGTAAACAACCGAATAATTATCGAAGTAATTATCCGACCTGAGAATGGGCCAGAAGGTTCGTTCCTATAGCCTCATTCTATTCTATTCTATATTGTCTCAACAGTGCTTGTTTAAAAGTTGAATTGATGAATGTTTTAGTTGCAGCTAATCTAAGAACTAGAATGAGTGACCTGTAACACCAGCATCTTAATGTCAGAGGTGTTCATGCAGGTCAATGAGTTGAGAGTAAAGATTAGCCCTTCACAAACAGTACTGACAAAGTTTCAATCCGTACTGCACATCTCTGCAAAATGTTAATACGCATGACACAGCGATAATATACAAATGACGTGAAGTAAAATACTAGTACCTGTGCACTGACGTATTCGAAGCCTTGCCCAGCCAAGACAGGCTGGATGTGTTCACTGAGGAAGCGTGCGTGTGCCGTGATCCACGCGAGCACTTTGGTGAGGCACCACTCGGGGTGCGCCACGCTGTTTGTCTTCCTGCTCCCGCTGAAGTGGTACATAAACCGCACCTGCAACATGTAGGTCACTACAACATACAAAACTGAACTGTGCAGTTACAGAGCTGCATCCCAAAGTGCAACACGTCAGTCATTTCAACAAACAACACTGGAGTGTGATGCTACGGGGTTGGGTCATAATCAGTGGTATAATTGCCTCCACAACAAGCATACATTGCTGGAAGCAGCCCTTGAATGCAACACTAACTTTGCTGAGCTAACACACGTGTCCGCTCCACATACAAACTGAGAAGTTAGGCCTTCCTGTATTTGAACAGCTCCACCAGAAAACTGAACAAGTGCATATGCACATGAGTAATGAGAAGCATTAATCAATGCTAGCTTCAAATACATTGTATGCACTCTTCTATACAGGACGTTCAGCATCAAGGCACTTGTGTTAGTATTTTTTAATTATTGTTTCATTTTCTAACATAGCATACATGAGATACACGGAAGCCTAGTCGAACACACATGTTTCTCAACGCTTGCAGATGACCTCACACACTCAAATTGAGGCAGACAACTGGAACAAAATGAAAACCCTTAACGGTGGTCCGTGAAATATTACAAGACTTCCTCAACAAACAGAGCACACAGTAGATTTCAGAATCAGTAGTGTTTAGTAGGTGTTAAGTATTAAGAATAGTTTTTATGCGTCTTCCAGGTACGCTCACAATATGTATCAACAGATGAAAAGGCAAACTGCTAGACTCAAGCAAGTGATAATTTCAAAACAAAGGAAACCAATCCTCTTCCGCCATAGGAAACTACCTCCCAAACAAATGGAAAATCCCAGGTACACCTTACCATAGCTATCTAAAGCACAATTAATCAAAACTTGAAAAAAAAACTATAATAAGCAAATACATAATAACGCGTAACCTCTAACAAAGCATCACCTCTAGAGGCTTGGCAAGCAGTTGAAGAGGCTTGAGCAGAGGAGAAAAGTCAGCCACAATGCCAGGAACTTGATCTAAACTTTTGCCAGGACTTTTGTTTGGAGACTGAGACGAAACAGAGAACATGGTCTCGTTGGTGGAGAGCGATACGTTAGCCAAGCTGTCTTCCACGACCTGGATATCTTTTTTGCCTGTAGGGCTAACAACCAGGGAGTGGGAGTTGGGGAAATTTGAATTAGGAGAACTGGCACGAGACACTGCGACTGAAAAATGAGGTTCATGCTCAAGTGAGAGTAAATGAATGATGAGCTGCTGCAATCTTTTGATGAGCTCTGGGTCAGGGGCTGGCTGCGAGACGCTGGTGTTCTGGCTGACGAAGGGGTACTTTAGCAACTGCAAGGTCTCTTCAAAGTCCCTGTAAAAATTTCAAGGCTTCAATAGTCTCACTTACTCCATAATTTATAACATGCAAGAAATATATATGTTATTTTTCTGACAAAGGACTGGAGATAAAAGACAGCTGTGATTTATACATCAAGCTTATGAATGGAAACAATGCACCAGGAATTTTAATAAGTTTTAAAAAAATGAACCTACAAGGACAAACAACTAACAAAGACAATTGGTCATATAAACATGAACTTACTGTACCGAACTAGCAAAACATATATTGTCAATAGATTTGCTTGCTCTAACAGAATTTAGTACAGAATACCACAATAATGAGCATATTAGATAAAGAAGGTACCCATAAAGTTAGGTAAAAAAGGAATAAGCACAAAGATACGACAATAAGAAAGAATAACTTACAAGTATAAAAAAATTACTTTCAGCTAAAGAGCAGCACAATACAATAAACATTTATTGTGAAAATATAAAAAATACACCAACATAAAATTTTACATTTGGAAAAGAGGAAAGTGTAACAGAAATGAAAATAAATGAACCAAAAATATCAAAAAACAGTAGATGATCTAAATCTTGAATATAAAAACATTAACAAAATCTTGAAAATACAAACTTCAATCGAGAAATTAAAGTGCTCTTGAAAACCAGAGAATCAAAGAGACCATCTCAAAACACGAAGAGAGAGCAAAGATGTAACATACCATTTAGTTCTATAATTAAAATGCATGAGAAAATACAAGGAAATATAAAATAAATGTTGGCATGAATGTAGTAAAACATACTCACGCGGATAACAAGCACACCAGTCTGTTGTGCCAGTAGGTGAGGGTGTCCAGAATGTAGCGCTCCAAGTTAGTGCAGGCAGTGCGGCCTGAGACTTGGTGTAAGGTGGCTAACAGCTTTGTATAATTGGCGAGCAACTCCACGTTGTTGCCACTGCCACTCATCATGTTCTGCATGTCCGAGCTGAACAAGAATGTAATGAACATGGATTCCTTACATATGACTACATGTTCTATTATATAGGTATCCTATTGACATTTCTATTATACAAGTTTTTGACGGATTCATTTTCATTGCATATGACCCCAAATAGTACTGAAATTACAATGTGAAACATGATCAGTTTTCTAACATTTATGCATTGCATTGAAATCGATTTGGCTCGGTACACATTCAGAGTAGGAGGAAGACATACAGCACATACATTAACAATGCTTACACAAGCATAAATATTTTCTTTTAGACACGATATTCATTGGCAGATGAGAGACGCCAATTTAGTATTGGTAAGAGCCATTCAATAACTATGACTTGGTATAAACAGCGTTTATTGCTGCATACTGACACAAATGCTTGACTTGCCTTATTTCCTGGACAGACTTGACCCATCCTTGGTAACAGCGCACGGCATCCATCTGCAACATTAGCTCCAGCTCTCTCTCAACGCTACCCAGAAGCTGGCTCACGCGCGCCTTTTGCTCTGATGCCTGCCAAAATGCAATGAATGGTAAATTATTAAATAAAATGCAATAACTCTACTGGCCCCAAAATTTTCTTCATTGAGCATATACCATCCATGAAATAGAATGCAAAACATTCAAAAACTCAGGCCCATGATCACAAGAAAAATTATCTTTTCATTTATTGGGATATAAAATGAAATAAAGTTATTAAAAACTTTCACATTATATCTGAATTACAACACTGTAAATAAATAAATGTTTATCGCTAACATAAAAAGATACATTACTTGGCAATATTATAGCATTAAAAATCTACTCATAACTCAAGGCTATGTTCCAATAAAGTTTCTATTCAGTGTACAATTGATGCACAGCCGAGATAAATACAAGTTTTGTTTTGAGTGCCCTACACCTTCAAAATTACGCGCATGATGATGTGGTAAAATGTTTCCTTTTAAGTGTATTTATTACATCATGAGAGTAGAAGTTTACATTGGTCATCAGGAAAGTTGTAGTGTATTTAGTTTTTCATAAGAGTGAAGCATATTTAGTATATTATGAGAGTATTAGGAAAATAGAGCATATTTACTACATCACAAGAATATTACGAGAGTAAAGCATGTTTAGCATATCATGTGAGTATTATATATTATGAGAATGGAGCGTATTAAGTGAAAATAAACTACTATGAACAACAGAAAAAGTAATGCATGACTTCATCCAACTCTTTTCCCTTGTCAAATACTGGAAGTAGAAAAGAAGCTAGGAAATGATGGTGAGGTCAGTCATCATTAAATTAAGGAGTTGTAATGCTTACATCCTTGTGAATTTGTTCAGTCTCCTCTTGCAGCTGCTGGGTTCTGGCCAAGTGTTGCTCAGCACAACGAACGGCAGAACTCATCTGGTCAGGCGCAGCACTGCTCTCCAGCTGCAGCTGTACATCACATCAAATACATCACTGCTCTCCAGCTGCAGCTGTACATCACATCAAATACATCACTGCTCTCTAGCTGCAGCTGCACATCACATCTTAAAACACATCACTGTTTTACAGCAACAGTAATGCATAACACCATGTACCACATCACTGTTCTCAGCTGCAGCCTGATATCTCTCCTACTGATTATCACTTGTTCAAGCATTTCAATCTTTTTATTAAAAATGAAACATTCTTGAATAAGAAACGTATAGTACAGTATAGTAGAAGCATTATTTGTAAAAAAAGTGACAAGTTCTTCGAAGATGGAATATTTGCTTTAGAAAAACGTTGGGTGAAGGTCATAGAGAAGAAAGGAACATACTTTAATTGAATTGAACACTTTATGACAATTATTTTCCTTCTTTTTCAAAAGCAACATTCCATGCGAGACAATGTAATGATTCAGGGAATCTTAATACTTTATCAGTTTTTCATGGTAGACACCCTTTGTGGCTAAACCGGAAAACAAATACATAATATTCCCCCTCCATAATGGGAGGGGGAACAAATAACTTAGCACCTCTTTTAACGACCATAATCCGTTCCTAAAGCTGGTCGTTAACTGAAACGTTCGTTAACAGAGGGTCGTTGTTTGAGGGCTATACTTTGCAAATAAAGCACTAAAATAACACAAAATACGGATGCAACACGATAAAAACATGCAACGTCCAACCACAACGTCTCGAGCGAGACTGAGGTTGGGATACCACATGGGTTCTTTGTCTTGTTGTTCGTCATCCGGGATAAATTTTTAGCGAATTTGTTGGTCGTTAACCGAGGTTCTACTGAACGCGTACATGTCAAAATTCTTTTTTATCAAATTTTGATGAACAAAAATGGGATATACTCACAGGGTGTTCATAAAGTCTCTTTACCATTTCAAATTTTATTACAAATGCAATTGATAAGATATTTCATTCAGATTTAATTTATTGTATTCAGTGTTAATTAAAGTGATGGATACGAAACTCGCTCACTGGTTGCACTCAACGTGTGGTGATTCACGACCAAGCACGTAATTAAGTGAACATCAGGTCTACATCAGGAGTCCCTCAAAAGAGTGTTTTAGGCCCACTCCTCTTCATCATCTACATGTGTTTCTCAAAATGGTCCGTACCGGCCCCCTGGGGGCATTGAGGAAATGCAAGGGAGCGGTAGGAGGGTACACCTTGAATGGGGGCGTACGTTACTGTAAATATACAGTAATATAATCATTAGGGGGCGGTGGAAAATCAAATAGAGTCCTAAGGGGGCGGTGATTGAAAAACTTTGAGAAACACTGATCTACATTAACGATTTTGATGTCAGAATCATCAGTAAAATTAAGAAATTCAACGATGACACGAAACTCTGTCACAAAGCATGCACCGATAGGGACAGTAACTATCCAATTGAACCTCAACCGTCTTCTACAAAGGACTGAAACCAGACAAATGAGTTTCAACATTGATAAATGTTCAGTAATGCACGTTGGTGCAAATAACCGGCATTTCAAACACACGATGAGTGACATACCCATTGAAACAGTCCAGCAACAAAGAGATCTAGGTGTCATTGTCACTGAAAATCTCAAACAAGACAAACAAGTGGAAAAAAGTTTCAAAAATGCAAGCAGGATTCTTGGTTTCATTGCACTTACTTCGAATAAAAGTCAAAGAACATAATATTACCGTTCTATAAAACGCTAGTCCGACCTCATTTACAATATGCAATGTAACTCTGGTCTTCTACCCTACGAAGCGATATTAATAAAATAGAAAAAATCAGCGTAAAACAACAAAGATGATTCTAGAACTCCGCAATCTCAGGTACGAAAGATGTCTTCAACAACTTGAACTTACCTCCCTAGAACACAGAAGACTGCGAGGACAACTTATTGAGACATTTAATTATCTCAACGGCCTTAACAATGTTACCCTAGAAGGTCTATTCGAAAGAGACGGTAACATACGAACCAGAAATAACGGCCAAAAACTATTACTCAGAAACTTTAAGACATTCCAAGCTATAAATTTCTTTCCCATTAAAATTGCCACAACTTGGAACCAGATGTCCAAAAACATAGTTTCTGCTAGCACTGTGAACACATTCAAAAATCGTCTCGACAAATATTGGATTACGAACCCTCCAGTATTACAACGTACTAACTCTATGCCCCAACTCCAGAAGCCAGTGTATGATTGAGATAAATGCGCATAACTGAAATGCCTGTGCGTGAGTGAAATGTGTATACAGAACTGAATTACGTGGTTAAAGTGCTTTATTGATGGATTTACTTTAGAGAGCATAGGACTTGGGTATCGACCCAAGAATGGACCAAACGGCTCGCTCCAATTACCTTATTCTATTCTAAAGTTTTTAATTACATTTAAAATTTGTGTTTCAGGGATCCCGTTTGTGAAAAAGGTGCTGTTGAGACGATGAGATTTTTATAAGACGTTGTGGACACCATTTAAACTTTATTAGCACACACATGCATGAACTCAGAATATGCAAACGAAACCAATAAATTATACTAAATAATTTATTTATACACAATTATGAATATATAGGGGTAAAAAAGCATTCGTACAGAACAAATAATACATAATTCTGATTTAATACTTTGTAGCATAGCCATTATTCAGTTCAACTTCAATCAATCTTTTTCTATAGTTTTTAATAATTGATTTACATGTTTTTTTAGGAATTTTTGAAAATTCTCATCAAATTTGGAATGCACATAGGAGTTCTTGAATGAATTTGAATTTTTAAATAACACAACAAATTTCCCTTCTGGCTTGGCCATGCTATTAATTTTAGATAGTGATGGACATTTCATTTTTTGGTAGACCTCTCTGTGTGCTTAGGGTCGTTATCCTTTTGTAAAACCCACTATCCATGGAGTGGAAGTTTTTATATGGAATCACATAAATTAATGTTCAAAAATATTTTGGTACATCTTTGTATTCAATTTACCATCTATCACATGTAAATTGCCAATGCTGTTTGCAGAAAAACACCTCCACACCATGATGTTGCTACCTCGAAACTTTAGTAGGAATTATGTTCTTTGGCACACAAGCAGTACCATCTCTTCTCCAAACATGGATACGTGAATTTTGTTCAAACAATTCAAATTTCAACTCATCTGTCCATAGAACATTTTTCCCAGAATACATCAGGTTTATTTTGTGTTCAGGAACAAATTTCAAATGGGCATCTCTATGCCTTTTAGTCAACAGTAGAGTTTTTCTAGGACAGCATGACTAAGTTGATTCCTATGAAGTTCATTGCTGATATGTAGTTTGTAGTGCAACACTAGTCCCTGAAGCTAATAAATCTTCATGTAACTTTTTTGTGATCATTGCATTATTTACAATTCTTCGTCTGATTTTTCATAGAAATTTTGCATAGTGTACCAGATCTCATTTTGTTTTCAACAGTTCCTGATGTTTCATATCGTTAAATAAGTGAAGCAATAGTATAAAATGGAATTTGAAGATTCTGATATTTCACATGTAACTATTGCTAGCTTTCCCCTGTTCAATTTTAAATGTTTTCACAGAATTTGTGTGTTCTTTACCTTTCACCATTCTTATAACTCTACTGTATGATTTCTTAGTGTTGGATGAACCAACTAGTATTTTGACATCTCAAGGTGACTACAAATAACAATTAGTGGAGCAAACAAGAAAGTTCTCATAATAAAAACCTCATGCAAACAGCATTTTGTTTCATCTAAAATCAGAAATTTGTTCTGTATGAATAAGTTTTTTTACCCCAAAATATTTATAATTGTATATAAATAAATAATATATATCAATAATATAAAATATAAATAATAAATTGTGCATAAATAAAATAACTCGATATTGTTCTGTTGTCAACGTAGTCATAGGATTAGGAGTAGTGATTTTAAATAAAAAATTTGTCTGGAATGAAAGAAACTTAAGATTAACCATATGCACACAAATAATTGGGCTTATGTATAGTTGATAAAGAAAACTACTCTAAATACATTTCATGTGAGACAACCTAATACAATACTATAATACTGTTATATTCTACATTAACACACATCTTTCCTTAGTGACCATATTAAGGGCATGACAGGGTTATCAGAGCTAGATGAAATGAGTCAAGTAACGAGTATTTCAACTTCATACCTGCTAGATAGAAACGACTCACTTTCTCTTGCAAGTCAGCTTTGGTGTTGCAGAAGACCTGAACAACTTCAACAATGGATGAAAGATTGGAAGCATCCTTGCCAAGCAGCTGGTTGAGCTCAGCCACCGCACCTTGTCTGGCCTTGTTAACCACTTCATCTACATCTTCAAATGTTACATCAGAAGTCATGTTGCCTCATTTGTTAACTCACAAAACTTTAGCCATAAAACATAAGATTGCTTTACAAATATGACATAGATAATCACGTTCTCACCACTATTTCCTTGGTTTACAAAATGTTCAATGCTTAAATGACTTTCAAACTTATAAAGTATGGGTAACTCAAGCAATCACTAATGTTTCCCACCACTATGCATCAGAATTTTCAAAGTTATTTTCAATGTAATTGAAGTTCACTCACCAACACAATTTGAACTATTTTATATACACAAGCTGAACTATAGCACAACACAAAGAAAACAATTAATTCTCTTCTTCAGTTGGCATGTATCGAAAAACTTCATAGAAGTAGTCTTTGTGAATTATCATTCCATAGCGCAAAGTAATCCAATATGATAAGGAAGGTTTTGAATAAAATCGTAATTTCAGATAAACATCATTTACATTTCTTTCCATATCCCTAAATGGAACTACATCATTAACATCATAGTATGAATTGTGTCTATCACCCCAAAATGTCAGATGAGCCACACAGACTTGATTCTTATGTGGATTATAATAAATAATACCCACAAACTTGCGAAAGATTTCACCCATCACCCCCAGCATTAAACAAGCAAAAGCTCCAATGCCAACAAGCCCAGCAAGCTGCACAGGGCTGGCAGACACAGGACTAAAAACATAGACGCAGGGAATGAAAATTACAGTGAGGGCAGTTTGTAAGATTTTGAGACGGCATACAGCCTGAGACAAGGCAATGTGCGGAAATTTGTAAATCTGGGTAAACCCTTCCTCAGGGATGTAAGGATTGATAGGCAATGTTGACTTTTTTGCATTGCAGTTGTGGGATTCTTCAGACAGTGCACGATTCTGGTGCAGGTAAATACCAAGATGAGTTTTACAAAGGAATGTTGACTGGAAATGAGGAACCTGCAGAAATCTCTGCTGTTGTAGGACAGTACAAGTTTGCCGCAACATGAAAGTTCTTTTCATGGGCATATGCAAGCATTTCATTAAAGTAAGTAAAACCATGACTGCTCAAATCTGAAAATTAAAAAGAAAAGCTAAAAACATTGTAACAAAAATTCTTAATATATTTAAACAATTAGAAATGACAATTACATGCCTGGCCTCTTCTTTGTACAACAGTGTTAAAGCTACATGAGCCAACTAGGTTGGGTTGTGTATGACTTTATTATTGATATTTCAATCATCCAGGACTGTCAGTCTCTTATGGAGCCAGCACTGGCACAGAAAACACCTACCAAACTACTTTCATGTAGAAGAGGACTAGAAAAAACGATGTCACAATAATATCTCAAACTTGACTCACAACGAACTCATGGTATGCTAATTCTATTAATAGTGGCTTGGAACACAGCTGATGCATGCGTAGTACCACAGGCAGGCTGATAACAACAGGTAGTTTTATGTGCATCAGCTGCGTTTATATGCAAGGATTCAGGACATCAAGGCACCATTATATGTCTCGAGACATCAAGTAATAAGGTTTGTGTTAAATTCATGCTCCTGGCAAGCATTTTAAGCTGCTTCATCAAATTCTAGTATGTTGAGGATTTTCACTGATATTCAACTAGTCGAGATTGTTTAACATTATAATAAATATTACGTTTTCATTAAAATTTATACATATTTTGACAAAATACCGTAAGAATACCGGGGAACTGGCCTGCGGAGTACAGACTCCGTTTACAAAGCAAACATTCATCAGAACCAGATTTGTCTCACAAATTTGTACAACAATGAAGTTCTTAACAGCACCCTAAGGAGCTAGAAAGTTCTATATTTATAATATGTTTAGCTCTAAGGAACTGATGCAATTTAATCTCAAACTTTTTGCAGAAAATAAAAATATAATTACAACTTTTTAAAATATTTTTTCAACTGTAGCCTAATGGTTGGTAATCCTTGCTTGTACTGCAGCTGCTGCCAGGTTCCTGCTATCGAATCCCCAAACAGTTCTTGAATTTTCTCTCGTTGTTATGGAAGGACTAGGTACACTGACAGACTATCTCCTCCAACTTTCAGACCATCGTAACATATTCCTATGAGCATCTACATTACGTCACAAGACTGAAGCGAATGGTACTCGCTGCAAGCACGACCACTTGTTTTAAGATGTTAGCATTAAGAATTAAAAACTCATACTAGATGCTATAAACAAGTTTTGAGTAATACCCATACAAAGCATGCAAAATAGAAATTCAAATAAAATAATTATGTACATAGCTATGTCTTTAGAACTGAGGGCCAACGACAGTAGAGCTTTTGTTACGGCCTGTAACTACCTCTAAAATATACACATACAATAGGGGTGGCATCTCAGACACTTTTGGGCCACGCTTATCTAAGATAATTCCTCAAGGAGCACCCTGAGTCAATTCAAGCAAAAAGTAAAAAAATCAGCGAAATGAGGGTGTCACTGGGATAACCAGTTTGTCCCTCATGCTTGCCAGGTAGTTGTGCTCTAATCTAGGTGACTGACTGTTCAAAGTCAATGTCCCTTATTCTGTGCATCCACAAGAAAATTCTTCATTGCACCCACAACTATCATGCTGGATTCTTCATCCATCCCTACAAGATAGCTCATACCAGAGTCTTCTTCAACACATCTGGCATTCCACTGGTTCTTTCCATACTGCTCACAAGCCACACCCATAAAGTTCTCTTGCCCATGCTCATATTTAATACATTCTTGACCAGATGTTAAATTGTTTCCTCTACTCCACCGTTACACTGCATACATAACATTATATTTCCCTCATTCCACCTTTATGTGCTCCTATTCCCACTTAATGCCTTACATCTGATGGCAAAACTTCCATCATCGAATATTTCAACCCGATGATCACACATGTAATTTCTTACAGATTTTACACAATGTTCACTATCTTCTCACTCGATCCAATTTTTCCCAGGGTATCAAATAACCTCAATTCTCTTTTCTATTTCTTTCAATTATTTCACTTACCACAAACAAATTATCTTCATACATTATACTTTATTTTTCCTGAACATGTTTCATCCTTTCAATCAGAAAACATAAAAAATTGTACTCTCTGTGTCAGCCAGAACAATAGGCCAGTAGTTTTTTAGTTCTTTCATACACTTATGTTCACCCTTGTGCAATAAAACTAATTACATGTGTTCCACTCATTTGGAACTTATTCACTCCTCCACATCTCATCAAACAAACATTTCAACCTCTTAGTTATACTCCCACTACCATGCTTATAGAACTCAAAGAATTTTATCAGGACCACTTGCATTCCCATTTTACACCTTTTTTTAAAACTTTTCAATCTCTTTACACATAATTGTTTCTTTGGTGTCTCATATTCCCCACTCTGAAGAATTTTTCATCTATCAATGGTTCATTTATTCCACCAATATCTTCCCAAAACTCTACAACTGCTTTCATCTTTTGTACCCTATCACTCACTTTGCACCCAATAACTACTAATTCATGGATTTGCCCTTCACTACCTCTGTTATTGCATTGTATAAGTTCATACTATTTAATTCCATCTGGATCCATTTTTCTCTGATTTCCAACTTTTTATCTCTCATCTTTCACTCTAGCTTTATGTATCATTCTCATCACCCTCTTTTGCTGAGCTTTGTATGTATCCCACACTACCTGCCATTCGATTTTCGCAATGCTATGTCTTTCATATAGTTTTTGTATTTTACAGTTTCTTACCGAAAATCTTCATTTTCATTTGTTCATCTTTTATCTCTCTTGTAAACCACTTTGCTTTTCTAGTGCCTCTTCTGCACTTTACTTTTGCAATCATGTGCTCTGCTGCACCATAGCACATTTTTGCTATCACTTCGTTCAGATCATTCTTATTCCATTCATGTCCTCTAAACTCTTTACAAAATTCTTCTCAGTTTGCCGTTTTCTAATACCACTTTTCATTCACACTGCTCACCTCTTGCATAACCTCTTTTCTACCCATCTGTATTTAACAACAAGCATTCGGTGATCAGTATCACTATCAATTTTAATTTCACTTGCATGCATTTCTTGTACATCTGTTCTTGCTTCATAATCGTTAACACATCATCAATTGCTGCTTTCCATGCCTTGCTCTCTAATGTATGGAACCATTCCCTATTCTGATATTCAAATTTCCAAGCTCTATTTTCATTTACCCTCACACCAAGTATACCAACATGGCCATTCACATCTCCCATTACAACCACTGGGAATCTTTTAAATTCTTACACTACTCTTTCATGCATGGGATACTTCATATTTTCATACTGCACTAGGGTCCTATATTTTTCATGTAACACAAAACTAGAATAATATTCATTTGTATGCATTTTCTCAAACCCCATTGCCAAAATATCTTCACTCTCATATTCATTCCCAACAAGAATTTCTTCCAATTTTGACTTTAAAGCATTCTCTACAATCAGCCCTATTCCACCATCTTTTTTCAATCACTTAACATGACCTTTACCAATTATTTAATACTTATTTTCCTTACACAGCAACCTCACCTTACCTTGCATCTGAGTCTCTACTACACCCACACAATCTAGTCTTCCTATCTAAAACTCTTCATTCAGGTCATCCACCTTTTCTACTTTCCATCCACACACATTTATGCATCCAAACTTTACCACACTCACTAGATTTATTTACTTTTTTCATAAACTCTTTCATTCTATTCCACCTGCCATGAGTGATCAAGGGTAGCCATGATCCAGCAAATGTATCTTCAGGAGAGCTTTGTCTCTCCTTCTTGCAAAAGGTGGACTCCATCTCCACAGAAACACCCAGCCTGGATCAGACCATTCATATCCAGGAAGCTAGAACCAACTTCACACTTCCATATACTCTCTGCTTTCATAACAAGAATCGTTTCATGCCTATCTCTATTCACCTCCTTGCATAACCGTTCATACTCATTACATGTCGGTCTTCTTAAACTTGTAACAACCACTCTCACATTCTTCTTCTGAGTTCTTTCAACCACTTTCATAATCGCATTCACTGTCTTTTCCCTTCCATTCTTAAACAACCAATTTTCCCCTCCTTGTACTATCACCATACCTTCATCCATGTCATCAATCACCTTTTCAGCATGCTCATAAATCTCTTTTACTCCTTTACCTATCAAACTCGTTTACCTCCTACTTGCAATCATTCTTACATGCCTACTGACATTTTTCCCCATGCTATCTCTACGCATTCGAATCACTGGTCTCATACCACCTTGCATTCTCCTCTTTCTATCATGCTCATCTTTCATTACACCCCTCTCATTCATCTTCCTTCTACCCACTTTTATCAATGGATCATTCATTTTCTCATTTACTATATTCCGTTCATATCTGTCAATCACATTCACTTCGTTCAGCTTCCTTCCACCCACTTTTCGCCAAGGATCATTCTTCTTCTCATTCACTCTACTTCGTTCATCTTTCTCACTAGCGCGCCTGGCACCATCATTTATATCACCATCCATCTTCCTTTTACACCTTGCATCGCCTCCATTTTTCGTCTAATTCTCTCCTCAGTGAAACAACTTCTGCCTTCAACCTTTTAATCTCCTTGTCCATCTTCACGTTTACATCAATCATCTTGACTTTTTCATCAGCCATGCACTTCTAGCAACCAAACACTAATTTATTCCTTATGCTCCTCCCGAAGAGGAAATAGAGCCATTTCCCCTTCAATGCATTCTCTTTGGCATACCAGTCAACACTTGTTTACAACGATTCGACATGTCTTTTAATCTTCCCCCATGTCTATTGAAACTCCAAAAATAGCTACAGTGGCGCTTTAGTTCGTAAACACTGTTCAAAAAAGATGTCGCCTTACAGCTGATTTGAGATTCAAAATAGGTACTTCAACTTTACCCTTTACTACAAAACGTCACCAAAAACAAAATCCAGTGCACCTGTTCGTAAATACCAAGGGAATCCAAATTATCTGAAACATCATTGACTCAGTTCTTCTTGTTGTTTCACTTTTATTGGAGCTTCAGAGATGAGTCTATGCTGCTCCACGCCTTCAGGGTTGTTTTATTGTTTCTCTGAAGTTTAGCACATTGGCTGAAAAAAGTTACAGGAAGTTTATTCTCCGCAGTTTCACTTAAAAAATCCGTTCACTTCTCTCCACAATGTCGTCCACAATACTGAAGCGATAGAGGTGTGACCAAAACCCCGTGTGCCCAACACGAAGACGATCCAGTGCTGTCTATGTAGCGGGTCTTGTGTACAGACCACAGCCACAGCCCTTTCCTGTCAGTTGGATACCTCTCAACGACTCAGTCTTCTACTTTGTTTTGAAGGTAGTATAGGTGAGAATCTTAGTTTCTTCATAAGAGAACGGCGTTAGTGTGCTGCACCGCAGCAAATGGGTATATTTTGCTGCCTCATTGCCAGGGACGCCCTTATGGCCTGAAATAAACTGCAAGTACACACCATGGGAACAAGCAGCGTTAAACAACTTGTTTTGTATTTCATACACTAAAGGGAGATAATATTTTGGCTTTGTGTTCTGTATGAGATACAAGAAGCTCAACAAATCACTAAAAATAATATACTTGTCTTCTATGTAATTGTTTAACAGTATCCATTGAAGTGCTTCATTGATGGCAATAAGCTCACTCTCCATGATGTGAATTTGAGGTCGAAGTTCCAAGTTTATGGTGACTCCCCTTGAAGGGATAACCACAGCTGCAGATGAAGGACAGGTAGGTTCAACAATACAAGAGCCGTCAGTAAATATGAGGAAGTATCCATTAATTTGTAGTACATTTAAAGCATTTTTGATTAGATTGAGAAGATACTGAGGTAGAGAAAAAAATCAGCAATGATATAGGTTTCTATTTTGAACCAGGGAGGAAGCGGGGAAACCAATGGTGCTGCATTGCAAGCCGGAATCTACAGGTTAACGTTCGTAAAGAGCTCCTGCACGGGATATCCTGTAGAAGAAACTCGATGTGAAGGAAATTGAGTTTAAAGTAAGTTTTCAGCTATGTCATTGAAAAGTTGCTGCAGTTTACTATACTGCAGCTGTAGTCTACCTTGAACAAACAAAGGACTACAGATCTCCCTGCTATAATAAAACGTGGTGGTCCCCTAGATACGCAGAAGCAGTGGAAGCAAAACGACAAGCAAAATACACTGATATCCCAGCCTTCAAACACTAATTGGATAAAATTTAAAAATTGTCAAGCAGGAGTAAATTTGAAGTTAAAATTGCCAAGAAAGCATCTTAGGGCAATTTCTGTAATAAAATTAATTCTGGAACATGAATATCTTGGTATGAAAGCAAATAAAATGCTTTTAAACCCCATCTGTTAAAAAATCACAGCCCTTCATTTTACTGAACTCCATTTTAACTGACTCAGACTCTAAAGCCAATGCAATGGCTGACCATTTTGAAAAAACCCTTGGTTTTCCACCTCCAACCCAATTCCTGCAATTTGTTTTGCTTCTATTTTCTCATACCTCAAGCAGTTCAGTCCCCTTTAAATGAACCATTTACTACAGGCGAATTAGATAGGAGTCTGGCCTCCCTTAATAACACTGCTCCTGGATTGGACTGTGTGTGCAATGAGTACATAAAAAATTTACCAGAAATTTATAAAAGATGGCTTCTCAACTTATGAAATAGCAGTCATAGTTTGGGTGTCATCCCAAGGTTATGGCAGCTCACTTTAACTATTCCCATCCTTAAACCTTTTAAACCTTTAACTGCTGTTGAGTCTTTATGCCCCATATCCTTGCTCTCCTGCTCCCTAAAACTGATGGAACGAATGATAGCTGAGCACCTTACCTTTTATTTAGAACAAAATGAGGGCTTTAGAAATTCACAGGGGGGATCTACACAGCGGCTGGCGGCAGTCTATCAGGTTGCTCGTCTGGAAGTAGCTATTCGTTAGGCCGGGAGAGAAATATTATTATGTCCATTTATGGATTTAACTGATGCATTTAATACAGTCTGGTCCACAGGAGTCCTCTACAAGCGGGGTTTGTGCGGAGTTCAGGGGCCAATCATACAATGGCTTCACTTGTACCTAAGTAAACACTCTTTCCAGGTATACTTCGAGGATTCTCACTTCTGAGTAAGAAGAGCTAAAAACGGTGTTCCACAGGGTGGTATCTTGTCCCCCAGGCTTTTCAATCTAATGATGTCCAACATTCCAATTCAAACAGGGATAACATAACCTTCTTTACAACACACAAAGACCAGCATGTAGCAACCGACAAACTTCAAATACATAAAATCCAGTTATAAATGGTCGCAACATAGGGGCCTTAAAATAAATTGTACAAAAACACACCATGTGCTTCACTAATAAAAGAATCACTCCACTCCCTATTTTCTCGTGCAGATCTCTAATTTTTGAATAAAAATATAAATATAAACATACGATGGGAACCTCAAATCAATTACTTGAAACAAACCTCTATGCCAATTCTTAATATACTCCAACCAATAGCCCATAAACACTGGGATGCTGACTGTGAGGCATCACTAAAATTGAACAAAACTCTCGTTCGCAGTCGATTTGATTATGCTGCACCATTATATAGAACAGCAGCCCCCAGTAATCTCTCCAAGTTGAACAATATCCAGAATCAATGCCTGCACATTGCAATATTGTGCCGTAAACCTCGTATCACTTCCCTTCAAATAGAGGCAGACATTCCACCTTCGGCTCTACACCGAGAAGAAATAGCATGCAGGTACTACTGTAGACTGCTCCAGTTGTCTCTCAATGTAGCCACTTCTGAGCTGGTTCAGAGGCTAAACACCTCAAATTGGTTCTTCTTCCCTATTGTGTATCTTTATCTCGAGTGCGAGCTACATATTTTACCCGAAGTTGGCCTCCCAACTCCTGCAAAAGCAGCTCCAATAATCTCGCCACTTCCTCTTGGTTCAGGACGGATGATTGCATTTTGACTGAATTTTTACCATCTTCTATATCTTCATTAACCTCCCAATCAGTTTTCCAAACCTATGATGAACTAATGGATACAAAGTTTGCAGATTACATAGCTTTGTTTGCAGATGGTTCGCGAATTACCGAGCCTACTTGTTCCTCCTCAGCCGCGGTTGTGGTCCTTTGGAAAGGAGTTACGCTAAATTGGAAACTTCGCCCACAAAAACCGGTAATAGAATGTGAACTGTATGCAATACATGAAGCCCTGTCTTGGATCTGGGAAAATTTTGGTCTCTGTGATGAATGTCATTTTGACTGGTTGCAATTTATCAAAACAAAAATAAAGACCAAGTAGACTAATGTGAATAACCTCCATTGGTACTAACCATAATTCTTCAAAAATAGAGTAGAGTTTTTGAAAGGAGACAGGAAACGCTCTCTTAAGCAGCTCTGATATGGGTTACTGTAAAGAGTTCCCACCTGTAGGAGGGGATGTTTCCCTAGTCTCTGATAATCCCTAACTTCACTCCTTCAGAGATATGCCCTGAAGAGTTATTTTGCAAAGACCTTTTTGGTCAAATAAGATATTTGTGCCTCTTGGCCTTAAAAAAGCTGCAGGCTGTGCCACCCAGGCTGGACCTTTAGTGCAGATACAACTCATGCGTGGTACTGGGTGGAGCATGCCTTAGCAACTCACAGTAGACCTTGAAAGTAATATACAAAAAAATAGGAGAAAAAATTGTGAAATGAAATATTGCCTATATTGAAATATTTATAGAACATGGAATATCAGAACCATTGCTATGCTTCCCTAAATATTTGAACTTCTCTCTCTTTTGCAGGTTGGAACAGAGGAAACATCATAAACAAAAGAAAAAATTAACCTAACTTCTGACCTGGGGCTACATGGACTAGTTTTCAAAGCCCCAAATAAACATGACAAAGAAGAAGAAGAAGATGACAATGATTTTGAATACTGTTTAGCTGAAGGAGATATGA